>DWLS01004422.1:0-14002 GCA_018246255.1 Pachliopta kotzebuea | reverse complement strand
ACGCCAGAAGGCGTCCTTGGATGGCTCGAGATCGCCGAGTAGGGAATCCCATCTATCGGACCGATATTCTTTGATGCACTGGAACATAGAAAAATCATCATTAAAGTAGGGATGGTTTTAGGTATTTATACATTAGCAGGAAGGAAAAATTTTAAAATTTAATTCGCTTTACTATTTTTATTATTTATAAATTTAATTTGCTTTTATTGTAAAGCATGTCTTAATAACAAAAATGTAAACGTAAACATTTTGTATAGTTTGATACATATATATATATATACACATTGCAAGCATTGGTATTATTGCAGAACAAGAAAAAGATAGGTAGCTAGTCATCCGAAATTTCCTATTTTCCTATTTAATATATATATATAAATATAAATATGTATATATATGTATATTAAATAGGAAATAAGGAAATTTCGGATGACTAGCTACCTATCTTTTTCTTGTTCTGCAATAATACCAATGCTTTGTTCCGGTAAACATATTGAGAATCAGAGTATCATGCACAATCATAGGCAAATTTGTCGTTCTAATAAGAAATAATGTTTAATGTTCTTAATCCTTAGAAAATATTAATAATAAAAATGGATGGAAGTTTATTTGTAAATTGGTCATTTTATGAATGTTAAAGTAAATTGAAGTGAACAATTTTCGTAAGATAAGGTTCGCTTATCAGACTGTAGACTTGCATTGCAATGCGACGTAGTAACCTATTCAAGAACAAATTATGTAATGTTGTCGTTGCACCTTCTTAGTTTCTGTGTTTGCACGATTTTGTGAAAAATTGTTAATAACCCGTGCATTAGCGAACTATTAAATTTTAGAACTGAAAAATATCTAAAAACCCATTTAGATCGTTTTCTTAAATACCCATCATCCCAAAATTATAAAGACGCTGTATTTTAACACCACATACACTTATGACCACATCACATAATTTTTGGTTAGCATTGCGGAATAAAACTCAAAAAAATCGGTGGGGAAAATAATTAATTTCCATTTCATACTATTGAAAAAAGGTTAAACTATGTGCTCACTTCCAATATATGTTATCCACCAATCCGAATTTGGCTAGTGTGGTAAAAATAGCTTAGATTCTTTCCTTCTGGAAGAAGTCCCTGACTCTCTGACGTGAAAGCATTAAGATGATTCGAAGATTGTTTATGTGAAGTGTTTATAAATCATTGTTAATAATATTAACAAAAGAAAACTACTTTAAAAAATATTGGTTGCTTGCTAATACCCTGCAGACGTTGCCTTGTCAGTATATATAAAATTTATCTCCCGGTTTATCTAAAGTAAACAGAATAACAATAATTTTACAAGCATCCAACATTTGATTTTTTTTCCTGGTTCCTGGTTTTTATAAAAAATCTGCTTGTGACAGGAATAAAATTGACAAATCAATTGTCACCAAAGTAAATCCTTATATAGTTTAAATTTTTTCGTAAATAATTTAAAATTAAAAAATAATGAGTACTAGTCTGAAAATTTTACAAACATAATGATAATGTTTATGTTGAATTTTTTAGAACTATTGATACTATAAATCATAGTTAAAAAATGTTATAGATCTAATTCAATAATCAAATAGTATCGTTATAACCTAGTAGTATCATCTCAATTTTTAGTAGTTGACGCACATTTAACGACGCGAAGGATGATGAAGCTCATCGTTTACAAATTTTATCGTTCTCTTTCGGTCATCAGTATAAAGATAGTTGGTATTGTATATAGGAATGAAAGACCATAACATCCATAATAGGTAAACATCCACATTATAGAATAGGGGCTCAATTATAGGCCGGGAGCGTGTGTGGTTCATTGCTGCTTGTGTGTGACTCACTTTGTACTGATTGGCACATCCGGCATTCTCTGTAGACATTTTAACTCTGACCAGTTGAATAACATAAATACAATTTTTGAAGAAAATTGGTATATTGTTTATAAACATTTAAAGTAAGTATTTAAATGTGATGTCGAAGATTGAAAACTTAAAATATATTTGAAACAATGAGGTATTATAAATCTTGTCCAACATCCAATGAGTATACTCACAGCTGTATGTATCTCTATTAAATTTCTGAGTAAAGACTTTGTCAGAGTTCATGTCTGTTTATCTCTAGTTGCGAGCAGACTTACTGCTTTTTATTTATTTATTTTTTGTTTTTGTGCTCGGTAGGCCTGCTAAGTGCAAAAGCAAATGAGTCTCGTCTCGTTTACCAAGGCGTTTTTATACACATAACCGGCTATTTATTGGTGTATTTGCCTCTGTTGCACTTTGTTTCAAACATGTCGAATGCCAAATGTGTTACGAAGCAATGCATCATCCTATCCTACTGGTTATATTCAAAAGGAAAAACCTGTATCAGGTTTAAAACAATGGGCTCCATCAAGCACTTTTAATAGACGAGTTTGAGTGTGTGTGGTCACATATTTTATTGATATTGCATATGTATGTTAAATTATATTTACTACTATTATTTTAGATATATTTAAGTAAATATTTGTGAAGCATCATACTTCTATATGATGACTATGTAAAAACAGGTTTCATTTTTGTTTTTGGTATGAATACAGTATGGCGACGAGATCTTTGTAGATAGGTCTTCGTGTTTGGATCAGTAAGATGAGTTGTTGACCTGCAATTGCACCCTGCCGTTAAACCCGTTCCCCGGGAGGGACTCGAGTGCTTTGAGACTGAACTAGTGCCGCGCGTTGACCTCCTCTTAGTAATATCACGATAAAAAACTACCATTGATACTGTTTTACTGATTAAAAATATTTTCTGTTAGAGAAAGGTTTTTAAATGAAACGATGTAATGTAAGTATTATATTAAAATTACTAGCTGAATGTAGTATAATAAGTCGTTCCATCATAATGAATATAGTGTTTAGACATGTTGTGCTCCTCCGTTAATGAGAGATAATATCGGTGTCCCGTTAGTGTCGTATATCTGACGTTTAAATTGTCCAGGAGCGCGGACGCCTGCGCCGGCGCACGCAGCCGCATGATGCACGACACGAATAATAAACCAAGCCACTTCCTGTCGAGCGATAAGCGCTTCACACAACCACACTTAACAAACACATGCACATTCCTAACACTGAAGTGATGTGTTTATACTATCCATAATACATATTTTGCCTGTCTATCTTGTATCGGTAGTATTTCATTTCGTTTGTTTGATGTCTAAGTGTCCACATGGTTTTTACGTCCGTATTGATCTGTATGACACATACACCATTTTATTGTATTATGTTATATTATAACAATGAGAAATTTAATACAAAAGTACATTTTAGTAAAAGAGATAAGATAATTGTAGTGTGTCATGCTGTTTTGCATTTTGTGATAATGTAACGAAAAATACATGATTAAAAATATTTTTTTTATTAGTTCTTTTACATAAATAATACATAGCTAATAACTAAAGTATATCTTCTTTGCCTTTACTAATATGGGTAAAGTAATATCAATTTTAATTTATACTTAAAAACAAACTGATGTCTATGAAATAATATGTCTTGAATAATATATTCTACTATTTCAATGTATCCCCGTGGAATTTTTTTTTGGTACAATTTATAATGCCATAGTATGTTAGTGAATTTTGACATCCACTTTAATTTTTTTATAGCTTTCTAAAACATATTAGTAAAGTACTCTCACAAAAGTGATTTTTTTTATTCAATTTCATTTCAGTTCATTCATTTTCTTTACTGCATTCAAAATAGCCTTTTTAGAGGTGTATGTTTTTTGCGTACTTACTTAATCTTTAGTCGCCTTTATGCTACGTCGAGGGTAGAGTGACCGTGGGGATATTCCATTCTATCTTCCATGCTGTATCCCGTTGTCTCCGATACCCCACCCTGCAAATGTTTAGATTTGTTTTAATATTTATTTATCTATGACGAACAAGAAAGAGGTTTACATTTCGCTCTCCATCTTGTTTATGATAAGTAAAAAAGTTCCGTTAGTATAAGTATTTTTTTAAATCCGAATACAAGTACATAATTTCAATAATTTGCCAATACATTGTCCGGTATTGAAGCTGAGACGTTGATTTATACCATTCATCATTATTACAAAATATAAAGATCGTTGCAGATGATATCATTCTGATGGTAAGCCAAGTTGATTCAGGTGTCACCGTGCTTACATAAGGCCGATGCGTGGTGGGAGACACCACAGTTTAACTGTCACACATGTAGTCTATCTGTGATATAGATGTTTGCCTTTAAAAGGAATTTGCTTTAAAAAAAATATTATTCGTCCTTGTGATTGACGTTTTGTAGTTATGTATAGGTATAAATCTAATATTATTTTTAAATAAAGACGGTACAAGTAAGTTGAAACCATTGATCTGTTTATTGTTCTACCATCTTAAGGTATACAAATTTAGACAAAAATAAATGTATCTGATCTACGAACTTGTGTTAGTTATCTAAACTTTTAATGTTATTGTTGCCATTTATTTAAATTGCCTTTTTGAATATGATTACTCTCGGGTGATAAATAGTTTATTATTTTTGTTTCTTACGTCTATTTTAATTTCTTTACGAGGCAATCATATTGCAACAATTATAAAAAAAAATAATTTTAAATAAAAGTTGCTTATTGGTTAAGAAATAAGGAAATGTGTAATTTTTTACAAAGATGGACTTCCGTTGCTTTACAATTTTGAATCTCTTAACCATTATGGAATATTTCTTCTTATACTTAACCTATGTTCTTAAATGTTTTTATAAAACTGTTCTACTCTTTGTTTTATTAAGTTTTTTTTTTTAAAAAAGAATGTATTCATTCAGTGCAAAGCATAAAATGTATCTTCTCCATTAGTAAGTTCTAGTGTAAATTTTATTAAGACAACGGTTAAGTTTTCAATAAAATGTACAGTTATAAATGTAAATCACAAAGCTTAACTATAAAACATCCGGTGATATCTTAACGATTTTCTATTATAATGTTTGTATGGTTAAGTAAATTATCAATATAAAAGTAAAGACAACTACGTAAAGGCAAGAAGCTATGAGTATTGATCAAATTAGGGACAATTAGATAATTGATGTTAAGTAAATAGATAATTGTAATGTACAAATTATTAATCCTTAAGGTATAAAGGCTGTTCCAAAAATAAGGTTATTACTTGTAACAATAAACCTAGCAGTGTAAAGTATCTATCTTGTCCGAAACGGCATGCGGTCATAAAAAATTTCTATCAATTATATCACCTATTAAAATGAGAACAAAAATCACGAGAATATTTTCTGTAATATATAATTTGTTAAATAGTAGATGATTTTATTTATTGAAGTTATACATCACTTTACAAAAATCTCTTCTAATATTTCGTTTAACCAATAACCCCCGTTTCTTGCAAAATGCTATAAATTGGCATAAGCCAATTTATAAAGATTACCAACTATTTCACCTTGGTTGTCCATTACCTCTGTACCGTCATTAGTTGTTGAATCATCGACTGGTTGCTCGTTTATGCATTAGTCTGAATGGTAACAGACGATATTTCACAGAAATAATCGTGACTAAAATATTTGGAATTCGTTGCATTTTGTACGACAATTGTAAAGTTTTCATGAATTACCTTGACACAAATATATATGCTAAATGTGATTAGACAGTTGCCGCATATTGACCATGCTTAAATATGATAGATATTGATAATAATTTTATCCTAGATAAACTATATCACACATTGAATCGTAACGGATTGCATAAATAATTAAATAAAACTACGTGACACATACAGGCGTGTACATCTACGTACATCACAACAAGTAAATTGAATGATTAAAAAAATCCAACAGATCTCAACCTGTTTTGGTTTGTCAAAAAAGGCGACTAATGAAAAACTCCATCGCCGCATGTGCTACTTTTGAACTCCTGTGTTCAACAATGGATATAAAAATGGTAGAAATTAAATAATTACTAACTATGAATGTTTTTCTAGTATAGTGTGTGTGTGTGAGATAAAGAAACAACTGATATTTTATCGTAATGGAAAAAGTTGATAACTCTAATCAAAATATTCCGAGAAAAATATTATTGTAACTTACCAATAAATGTTGATACTGTTTTTGAAATGAGCATACATTTCTGATAGTTTCGTCGGTCATTTGACACGGATGAAAATATTCTTTGATAATGTTTTATACAAGATTTACTGTAGTACGTGCTATATGTTTGTGTTGTCTTTCGTTTCACGAATGGAAAATCGTCGCCAAAGTTCTGGATTCTCTTTCATATTAGCAGAATTTCACTATTATACCGATCAATTTTCTATCTCCTGTGTGTATTCTCACCATCACTAGTCATTGGCGAAATTATTCTATTATATTTTATTGAAAAAAAAAAAGACTTCGTTTTTGTTTGTATGCTTAATGATAATGTCGACATCGTCCTTAGCGTATTCTATCTATGATGTTCATAGGAAACTCCGGTCGATGATAAATTTATGTGTAATAATAGAGTAAAAAAAATTGGGTCCGGATGTATATCGAACGGACAGGATCCTTAGTTCGATGCATCTTCTAATCTTATCGAATAACTGATGACTATGATTATTATTATAAAACACTTTCGGGAACGTGAAGGTGAGATTCTTGAAATAAATATTGTATAATATATAATATTTATGGCAAGTGCCAGCTTTAGTTGTTTAATGGAATGTGTTATTCTAGCCAGGAAACGATAATAAATCACGCTATTATAATGGAGAAATTATTTATGTGTGTATAAAGTAACGCAATACATTGAAAATTACATTTCTGCAAATGAATTTAGCAGTGATTTAAGTGCGGTTGGTTTTATCAGAAGTTGGTTATATAACCATTCCATGTTCATCATTGTCTGGAACATGAATATGTTAAATCTATTAAATATTTTTCCTCTATTTGTCATGATCAATCAATTTTGATCGTAGATAATAAAAATACATGTACTAAATAGTGTAGCGATTAGTTGGCACTAACCTCCGCAGCTGTATCTGCTTTATATCTGTCTGTCTGAAGACTAATGTGAGCAATATCTGTCAAGAAAATTGTATTTCAGTGTTAGTCAATATATTATCAACGATGATTCTATAAGTAAAATACATTAATTGCCTGATTTAACACCAGGTTATACATTCCGAAATGTTGGATTAATAACACTAATAAAAACTAAAAAAATTTGAAAGTCTGTAATTTTAATTATTGTCCTTTATGAATAAATATATGTCAGTTTCTCTAAAATAGTAACTTATTAATACTTACGTTTCAACGATGTGTAGTGGCGATTTTGAAACATTTTAGGCATAGCGACATTTTCATTCATAACGGGATAATATTAATTGTACTATATATTTTGCGGTATTAAAGGTGTTGCAATCGTTATTTTCATTACTTTATTTAACGCATACGATGTGTCATCAAAAAGGAAGGTCTCAAATGGGGCCCTTATAAATACATAATTTAGATAGAAATACAAAAAGTATTCTTAAGCAGTTGTACAAATCAATTTAAAATTGTATTTTTCATAGATATTAACATAGGAAATGTTTCTAATATTGGTAACATTAGTTGAATGCGGATTAATCTTCCGTAATGAGATTTTTTATTGAATCAAAGTGTTAACGATGTCCATTTTTTAAGTATCTTAGTAGTTTCATATTAAAAAATGTTGCCAAAATGTCGGCATTTTATTTGCGCTCTCTGTTCTAAATAAAACGATTAGACACATGCACATATTGCATATTTGATTGATAATTGCTCAGAAACGTTATATTTAAAGTTGTCCAATGAATATCCAAATCATGTAATAAGCTTTTACGAGTCACAGAATTCAAAGAAATGAATTATAGTCAAAAGGGTCGTGAAGAAACGAGTTTGGTAGGCCAGCGCACTGGCAGCGGTAAGGAGGACGCGATGACACATGTCTAACGGTAATATGATTTTTATGCGGACTGACAGCGTAAGCAGGTGATGCTCAGAAGGAAAGTCACTACTGTATTATTTGAGAGTGATGTTTACATGTTCATTGAGATGTTTTCAAATGCACTCTAGCAGAAATTATATTCCGGTAGGGTAAAGAGAATCATTTAAAATATATCCAATCCAAATACAAGTCAAAACACTTGCATAATACAAGAATGCATTAATGTTATGGTATTATGCAAATCAACGAATGAATAAAAAAAACCTGAATACTCTGTTAACACATCCTAAATTATGTAGTGAAAATACGACCACTTTCTCCGTAGGCGCTGCTAATAGGTTAAAGCTGATAAGTACACGCCTTTTGATTATGAGGATGTCCCATTTCCATAAAGTTGGTTAAGGTGGAGACGGTGGTTGATTATGTTAAGGCGGTCGGTGATGTTGCAAGCCGGACGACTACGACGTACAGTGCTGCACAATAATATTAAACATGCGAGCAGTTGAACGCTTTCAATTGATATATTTTCGAAACCGGTCTCGGTTTTCATAACATGCTCCATACGATGATAGCCAGTCATGCTCAGCTGTTTGTCTGGAACCGTCCATTACACTGTAACCTTAATCGATTTGTCTATAACTTAGCCATTAGATTTGATACTGAGCCTTGTTCTTGATAATAGATATTTATTTTGACTGGGGTCTTTATTTAAGCTATACACATCAACTATGACCAATATTTCTTAGTTACAATAGTATTACACAGATGGGCGTTAGAGCAGAACGGATGACACACTTCGGTGTAACGAAGGCCAAAAGTCATATCTTGGTAAAGTCGGAATCTGCACACGATTCTCTCCCCGATTGTAAATGTTATACCCACTGTCCATATTGTATTACATAATATCTTCGCAAAAATTAAGCAATAAATGACCTCTTTATTTAAATGTTAATATCAGTTTTTAAGTGAAAAAGTTTATTACCGAATTATGAAATTGCAAATTCACTACATTATTCAATATACCTGATTCTTTGTAATCAACTGTGTTGTCAATTATGTAGTTAGTTTTATTGACACTGGTTACAGCATGAAGGTTATTACAACTGGACTTTGGTTACGTACACTGGCACCCTCAACAAACTAATGTAAATCGATTGACATGCTTTTTGACTGACCTAGAGCTCGCGTGTCGGTTATTTTGGGCGTAATGGCCGCATTGACGTAAAGCAATTCCACAGACGTGGGAAGCTACTCTCAATCCTTCTGTTAGTTGGTCAATATATAGTTTATGTATACATAATTTTATATATTACATTAACCCGCATCAACTCGCATTTGGCCAACGTAGTGCGAGACGGCCCAAATACCCCTAATATTGTGGGGGATCTATGTCCAGCAGTGGACATCTATCGCCTCACGAATATATTACATTATATTTACTTTTACAGACAAATTATTATTGATTAAAAATATATTACCATAGAAATAACTTTATCTTTTAATTATTTTGATACTGTTTACGAAAGCCCTTGGACTGTAATATTAAATATGAAATCAAGTATAATAGTTGCAAAACTCATGACTCAAAAATCTCACGTTACATGATTTCTTTCATTAATGTGGAGATATTGTTTATTATCAACAAAGGTCGTCTGAATGAAAACAAAAAGAACGTAGAGACTCATTGTTTTTGAACAAAGCGTGTGAAAACAGAGTTGAAAGTGTATATTAGACGACAGGACAAAACGAACTCTGGGCGATGGTAGAGTTGCAGATGCTGCAGTTGATTAAACATAATATATGGTATACTGTTTTAAATGTTTGTGTTAATATTTAGTGTTAAAAATGTTTACTACATATTTGTATAGGCATCGTTAACTAAGAAAGTTTAACAAGAGTTTTTGTGTATTGTTTATTTATAATATAGTTTGTCATTGCAAACATTGCCATTGTAGCAGAGTCTGTGCGTGTTTAAAATACTATTCAATTATGACTAAGTGTGAAATGAAGCAAATAGAAGCCATGAATGCTGTTTTCTTTACGTTGTTTGATAATGTATTAATTTTATATTGTTGTAATTAGATGAAAATTAAAAGTCTATGTAAGAAACAGAAAAAAGTAACATTAATATTTTGGTTCTGTATTATTTTATTAATCATCTAAAATTAAAATATTTTTTTTTAAATGGTCTCTTTTTATCGTTTACACCATTACGTAATGCTGATGACGTTTCCTTAATAACGTGAGGACAAGACAACAAGACTAATGCTTTGTTTAGACTTATCTTTCGTCATACACTGAAGGTAATCTTTGGAAAATAGCTTATGTACTGCAACGCAAATAAAGTAAGAGATTTGTTAACGTGGTTTTGGTGATGGACGAAATTTGATTATTTATTATTAAAGTAAAAAAGTTTTTGAGGTAAATAAGCACTTTTAAATTAATTATATGTTATCTTAATATTGCTCACGCTTTTTTTAAAAAAAGGAAAGGACTAATATAACAGTTGGACAAAAATATTTATGAATCATCTGGATTTTTGATGCGTAGTTAAAATGTACTGTACATTTTTTTTTCAATAAATAATCGTCTTTACTATCTTCCCTGCTATAAGTATTTGTAAATTTTTGAATAAAAATACCAAGAAGTTATTTCACCGCTGTTGTTTTTTAATGAATTAAATACAACACTTAAAAAAAATAATTTACCCATTTTACGTGTGTTCCACTCGTATCTTGTAATGTTCACATTTAAAAATTCAATTAGATGGTTCTGTGTGACCAGTCTGTCGGGATTTGCTTTGCGCAAAAGCGGCAGGGGGCCGAGTTTTAACATCTGGTTTTGAGTTTGATTATAGAGTAGTTTTAACTATCAAATAGTATATTTATGCTTCTCATTGAATGTTCATGTTTATATTCTAGATCTCTTTTATTTATTAATTGTTTTTTGCTAAATTTTTCTAACTCATTTACAAAAAAAATTTGAAGAGTTATCCTACTTAGCTTGGATAGATTTTTTATTTTATCTGTGACCAATTTATAAGACCTTTTACTTTGTATGTTTGTGTAGAAACACTGTAATAAAGATAAATTTTAATTACTTAGCATATTCTTTGCGTCTGTGTACCATCATTTAGCGGCAGGACATCTGTGATGTTAGTTCATGTAAAAGTCATACTGGGCGAGGTTGTGGCCGCAGATAACACAAGCGAGGCGAGCGGCACAAAATGGCTTCGGCTACATCTTGAGGGCTGAACTGGAGTAGTAGGACGGATTAGGATAAACCGAGTCAATGGCCGGGTCACGTAGCTATTTGCGTTCCGCTCCCAGTTAGCCGCTCCGCCCCTTCGCCCTGCATCTCTTTTCGCCCTTGCCCAAACTACCCGTGGTCTGCGACACGCTTTATTTTGGTAACAAATCTGTTTATGTTTATTACCCCATAAAAGCACTGTATATGTACGATACTCTAAATTTGTTTTTAAGCCTCTCCTGCACTATTTCATACTTCGTTTTTGTTAAAAATTTAAATTCTTGCTAAACAAAAATTTTAATCGCTGTCTGAGCTAGTGGGTTTCATTTCGAATTAATTTATTATTTCGTGGTTAAGTTTTAGAATTTTTGTTGTGTTAGTTTTATCTCTTATAATTACATTTTAGCAGTGATTATTGATATGTTATATCGTATAAAATAAATATTAATGTTTTAAACAACTTATGTTTCAATGTACTTCATGCTTCGTACGGGATCCTAAAGATAGCAGCGTATCCTAATCTACAATTTTTTACACTTTTAATGTTATATTTAAAATATGTAAATATCTAAAATTAGGACTGAGAACTTAGTGCTATCCTAAAAGTTCCATAAAGTTTACAATAACTTGTCATTTCGTAATGTTTACCTCCAAACAATCCTTATCGAGGAAATATTCAAGGTGTCCATTTCGATTCAGAATGTAGTATGTATACTGTTGAGGTTAATTTATTGTTGTTCTATGTTGTTGATTGAACTCTTGTTTATATTTAATGGCAATATGTGTTCTCTAACGAACGGATTAGTAAGTAGAGCGAATTGTAAATAATACATAGTTACATAGAATAACTGTTGATAACAAAGGTTAACAACTTACGAAACAAATAATGCCAATTTGATGAGTATGCGTTAGAGTAAAGAAAACAGAAGTGATGTCTTTTCAGAAAGGGAAAAGAGAAATATTCCTGTTAGTGCAGCATACTTCTTTTAATAACATGGAAGAACAGTTTGTTTGATAGAAGTTGAATTTAAACGATGACAAGTCATAATTTTAATAATTATTTGTTTTATTTAAGTTTCCTGTAATTTTTACAAATGTCTGCTTAAATAATCATAGGGTTATAATTAGATGACAATAGTTTGTAGTTCTATTATTGGTGGCACAGTATTTAATAATGGTTTCATAAATTTAGGGTATCTATTCTTATTTTATGTTTAGGTATTAGTTAGCTTTCACTAATACCTCTGGTTCGCCATAATTACTTGTATGAAATTTGTGGGGAGATCGCGGGAATTTGCAAGAGCTGGGAAAGGTAATGACGCATTGTTGTTTGAACACAATCCGCCTTCTAATGAGTAAGAAGACTACGTACATCACGTATCATATACTATTATTGGCTAATGTTTACTGTAATCATAGAACCCTAATCGTCTATTCTTCAAGTACTCGTTTACAAAGAGGTACTTTGTAAATTTAAACAATTAGTTTGTTTGTTGGAATACAGAAACTAAACAATAAAATATTGCAAGAAGCTGGTTGTAAATATTTAAGTAAAACAGTTACTTTTACTATGAAATGTGTTATCACAAGTCTCATAAAGTTTAAGTCACCCACGTGTTACTGTACGTTTTGTGATGACGATGGCGTCAAAATATTAATATCATTATATAGTTTTTACATTGCTCATCATTATAATGTTTGTAATGTACTATCCGAAGAAAATCAGACATAAGTATGTGAATGTCTGTCAATTAGTACACTGCCTCAACGAGTATGACATATAAAAATATGAATATTATTGTACATTCGAGCTGTATACTTTATATGGGCTTAAGAGGCGAGTGGGTGGCGGACGGCCGTGAGATGTCGACTTGCACGATTGCCCGTGCCTCGCCCCACTCGTTGCAACAGTATAACTAAATAATTACCCATTATAATTTCCATATTACGCTCTCATAATTAAATCGTGTACCTTCAGGTTAAGATGCAATATGCTCTACGGTCCGCTTGGAGCATCGGTTGCGAAAAACAATTCGTGGTACAGTGAATTTCTAGTAATTTTAATAGTTTGGTTGCGCACTTGACACATGCGTATTGTGCACGACCCTCGGGGTGAACGTTCTGCCCGGAGTCGTCGACATAGCCCGATAATTACTGTCGCAGCGGCGGCGTCTACCTACGCTCCGATCGCCTTTCGGCTCACCAGCTGTCCCGGTCCTGGGTGGGGATAGATGAGTTTATCTCATAGCATTTATACCAATCATTAATGACTCAAGTGGCTAGTCAACGAAAAGGTAAAAGTGAAAGTTGAGAATATTAAGCGTGTAATCCTTTACATGGTTGCGTGCTACTCGCCAATTTAGTCGCAGGTTCTCAACACAAAACACAGTCGATAGTTGTGTATAAAAAGAATTTTAGGGTATTAGGTCGCAAATTTGTTTATAATTTCCGTAAGTAACAATGTAAATATTGTTTAATTTAGCATAAAAAATTAATACATAATAACTTAATTATCCTACGCTAAGTTTTAATGGGTGATTGGTTTGATAATTACATAAGGCTTTTAAAATGGTAGAAATTAGAAATTTGTATTTATTTTCCACAACAAATATAACATTTCACGGATGTTTAATTGGCAACTCTTACTCTGTTCAGATTACGTAGCTTTGGAACTCCTTGCCCACAAATATTATGTAGCTCCAAATAAAATAGCTTTAAGGAAGGTATTGTATTAATTTTTTTTTTTTCGGGTGATGTCGATGCTTTCGGCCACTATTATGGCCGTGAAAGCTTCATCTGACCCTGCGCTCG
>DWLS01004421.1:0-14005 GCA_018246255.1 Pachliopta kotzebuea | reverse complement strand
CTGGCAGAGATCGCTGGTTAGCGATAAGACCGCCTTTTGTGAAAATCCTTATGTACTTTCTTTTTTTGTAACTCTGTCATAGTGCACAATAAAGTATATTTGTATAAATAGGCGGAATGATATTTTTCTTCATCAGTACATCATCAGATACCGAAGTGTTCTTAGTTAATAAAAATGAATAGAAAAACTCCTGGACGCAGTTTACTGTATCGTTTACTTGACGATCCAGTAAGAAGTGTTAAAAGAAGCAAAGGTATGTTTTTTTTTATTAATATATAACCATAATTTTCTTCTCGACTTGTTCTATATACTTTTTATCTAATCGAAAAACGTAATAAAAAATAAAACATTTTACTATAGCAAAGATGTTATTCCTTGTATTCAATATGTGTTAATAATAGTTTTTTCTTTTTTAGTAATGCAGCAACATAAGAAGTCTCCAAAAATAGATATGAACTCTACTCCTCACGGCACCAGAATAAGCGATAGCAGCAACCCTGTGACTACTCCAGATAACACAAAATTTAATATATCACCGAGCATATTGTTGACCCCGAGGAAGAAACGGATCCAAAAACAATTCACCATAACAAATACAAAGAGATTGATGTTTGATGAATGTGAATCCAATTCAGATTCTTGAGTTGGATAACTACGGGGCGTTCTCTCACAAGGAAAGAGTGAAGGTCATTTATCAACCACAAAAAAAGAGCATATTCTTATCTTAAGGGTAGGCAACGCACTGGCATCGCTGGTGACCGTGGGCGGCGGTGAATCACTTACCATCGGGTGACCCGTCTTGCTCGTTTGCCTCTTAGATGTTATAAAAAAAAAAAAAACCACGTCGGTCATTTGGTGGATGTATGAAAGTTGTCGTTCTTGTAATCTTTCCTCACGATGTTTTCGTTTGGATATTCACCACCGCGGTTCAAATGCTTTGTATATAGTTAACTTATATTTATTGTTTAACAATTTATGACATTTTATGTTTTATAAGTTTTTTTTATTAAATATAATACACCAAAAATGTTATTTTGATTTAATTTATTTGGAAACATGTATTTTACATAAACAGAATTAACTGTTTCTCTCTTTCTTAGTGTTCAGCATACTATGTAATTAAAAATTAAATTGAACATTTTACATAAAAGATATATGGAAGCATGTAGATAAGTGTCAACCTAAATTCAAAACTCCTATTTGTACATTATCAGAGGCCCTGGGATTTTCGGAATGCAGTTGCGTCCAAAGTCTTAGTATGCCCTAAAAGTCATGATCTTTATATCCCTATTTTTTTTTCTAGTTATATTACCTAAATAATTAAATACTGGAGGGACTGCTCTCACATGACTAATACATTCCTTTTAAAATGTTTATACCTAGCGGAGATTATTTTAATAGTTTTTTTTTATTACCTATAAACAAACAGTAAGCACAAAGTAACACACTGTAAAATAAAGATTTTTGCAGTTTGTCTTTTAAATATCGGAGGCTGTCTTCTTTTTGGGTTGTAGGAGAAATTCTGTTACTTTGACATCTAACGCTTTCAGTATTGACTCCGTGTTGTACGGATGTTCTGAAAAAGAAAACAACAAATTTTTATGTACTCCTCACTCTCTTTGGTTTCCTCCGAACACAAAATCATTGTAAGTGAGTTTAGATAATTATAGCTGTAGCTAAATCGTTTGCATATTCATTTTCCGGTTTTTGTAACTAATGTTTATGCACAACTCCTTAACGGTGGATATAAGTATTGTTTGTTCATTATTAATTAAATTATGTTTCCGACGAAACGAGGGAAGCGTTCACCTGATGGTAAGTGATACGATTGCCATTATGTGGTGCTGGTTAAGATGGTATATACAGCGCCACATTGCGCTCGTTACTCCAGTAATTTCATTAGCATTAGCACCCTTAAAACCCAGTAATGTTTGCACATTACTGTTTAGCGGCAGAAATAGGAGCTGCGATGGTATTTGGACGGTCTTCAGCAACAGAGTCCTTCCACCAGTACATTTACGAATACCATCTAATTACGACAGTTTCCGTGTGTCGTAACGACATTGAACGTCATATGTACTATCGACGAGAGTACTATATGTTTTAAACCATCTTTTTATTATAGGCGCATGTGTCTCTTACCACCAGGTGAACAGTCTGATCTCTCCAATCTATTAAATTAAATTAAATATATACAAACTTATGTCAATCCATTCTTTAACGTCATAGCCTGACTCTTTCCGCGATTCGTATATACACTTGCGCAGCGCATGAGTTACACCATGAGATGTGCATATGCCCATCTCACCAACAGCTGCGAAAATCAAAAAGACATTTTAAGAACATCCTAATCGTTAAAATTATTATTTTTCTATTTATAAATAATAGTTTGATTCATTAAGATAAAATAATGTAATAAAAAAAAGCTAAAATGTATATATTAAAACATCAATATTATTTGTAGAATTCATTATTAAGACTAATCTGTTAAAGAATAGTAACAACAAAATTATAACTACTTTTTGATCCCAAAACTCCATTAGGATTTCTGGAGTTATATTTAAACTTGATCCTGAAATCGATGGGGATATCTTTCGCGAGAGGTACTTCATAGTTGAGGCTCCTATTGTTTAGCAGTTTACCCGTGGTCTTGTCGAAAACAAAGTCCTC
The DNA here is from genome assembly GCA_018246255.1 of Pachliopta kotzebuea. Classification (NCBI taxonomy): domain Eukaryota; kingdom Metazoa; phylum Arthropoda; class Insecta; order Lepidoptera; family Papilionidae; genus Pachliopta; species Pachliopta kotzebuea. The sequence continues at coordinate 11,335 of DWLS01004421.1, read as the reverse complement.
TGTCAAAAAGTATCCAAGCCCTTGTACATACGCGCCCTCTAACTGAAATTATAATTCCAAAAATGTATACTTTTCCAGTCACGCCCGACGATAGGTAAAAACAAGCAAGGTCTTTTTGTAATCTTCTAACAATAAACCTCAAAATATTATTCGTTATATAAATTAAACAACTTCACTAGACGTAAGCAAATTCATCTTTAAAGACTCATAAACAAATAACACTACCGGAAAAGGCGGAAAGAATTCAGTATTAAAATTTTAGCCAACTTTCGGTCGGTCGATCAGAATCTGAAGTACATATCTTTTTTTTGATGGGGAATATTTATAATTCAATAAAGATATCAAAAATATGCACCGTTAAGGTACTTGGTGACTTTTGGTCCCATTTCCGATTGGCAGGTTATACCATAAGTACATATAAATAGTAATTTTTATACGAGGGACATGTTTGTTTAAGAATAATGTCAAAAATATGCATAGTTATGGTGCTTAGAGACTTTCGGCACCACTTCCGGTTGGCTGACCGGAACCGGATATGGCTAAGAACCATATTCATACCCACTTTAACATTAATGCCAAGTTTAATTTTGGACGGTATAACTGTTCAGCCAGGGCGCGACCTCTACGAAATTCGGACACGCATACGTTCATACACTTGAATAAATTGTAGTCATTGCAGATTGACAAATAATTAGTAAAGTGTATAGTAAATGAATGAGATATGTGATGATTTGGGTTGTATATTACATGGAATTAAAAAAAAACTTACAATACTTGTGAGAAATGGCAGATGATTCTAATTATTACAAATATAGGTAATAGCTTACTTGACCAACGTCTACCGCTGGATTGGTACTCAAGCCAACATCTTGCAACATATCCGCCCTCAACAATGCATATCTTCCAGTTAGCACGTCCAGCTGCACTTCCAAAATAACAACTGAGAAAGCGCTGTAGCTCTTCAGCTCAGGTTCTTTTTCGTTCATCATGTACGTAGCAGTTAAATCTATCTCCTGCCGTCCGGCTTCCTGTATCACTTGTAACCAGGTGGGATTAGTCAATTTTAGTCTTATTGGCTCCAGTCTCTTTTTTATTATTCTACACGCCTTGATAATAGAAAAGCAGACGGACTCGCTGACAATACTTGAACCTGAGAATACGTTGTTCGCGGAAACGAACGAGTAAGAAGGTATGACGGTAACGCACTCAACAGGGATGGAGAACTCGTAAGCGCATACTTGTGCAGCCTTCGTGTTTACTCCTTGACCCATTTCGATACCACCCCCCGTTACCGTCACCGTTCCGTCTCCTCTATATATTGACACCATTGCCGAATAGTTGCCGTAATATTCAACTGGAAACAGCATGACGCTGATTTGTATTGCGCGTTTAGTCCATCGATTCTCTGTATTGTATTGTTTAATTTCTGCAGCTCTTTTATCATAATCGGCGTCCTTCTTCAGCTCTTCTATAAGTTCTGGTATCTTGTTATCTTCGCTTCGCATGTTGGCGAGCCGTACCGAAGTCGAATCCTTCTGCACAGCGTAAGAAATGTGTTCCATTATATGCTCGATGCTGGCGATACCTTCAAATGTACCTACAAACACAAATGTCTTTTAAAGTTACTTTAACTTCGTGTGAACTTAAACGTAAAATAATGCGTTAGGTTAATTTATTCACAATATGAAATATATCAATTTAAATTCAAATATTTATTTCTGTAAAAAAAATTTAGAAGGTTTTTAACTTTTTTTATCTGCAATGGACTATCGTTTTTTCTCATTTCACATAGTCCTTAGTGAAATGCGCTCGCTCAGTATACGTTAGTTGTCATACGTTGATAGCTTGACTACAAAGGTGCTAAATAGCGGCAGATTTATAATATGAAAGTGCTAGAAAATCAATCGAGTTTGATAAAAACTTTAATAAAACTACAAGTATGGTAACGGAGTTAGTAAGTGTGCGAAAGTATTCCTTGGTCCATATAAAGAGCGACAAGATAGATACCTAGGGGTTTTAGCTGGTAGAAGTTCCGCATAACACCTTTGTTCCCTCCGCGATAAAGGAGTAGAAACTCCTTGCAGAATTAACCATCATTAAAAAAATATATATACAAAAAGACCTCATGTTGTATACAAGGCAGACGATCAGCCACTGTCTCGCACATTACGCCTTAAACCTTTCTTTATAAAACAGGAGTATTAAATGATTTATGATACCAAGAAGTTAGTAAACTTTAATGAAAACTATAGAAATGGTTCAGATTTATATATTTTTTTAAATTCGTACCTGGAGCCCGACAGAAAGTGTTCGAGGGTAGATCGGTGAGAACACTCCCCGTTTGCAAATCGTAAGTGTCAGACTTGTAACAATTGGGGAAACCCCCCACAGTGTAGCTCAGTATGTTTTCGTTGTGAGAGCAACCGTCATTTTCATTAATAACGGCGGTTAAATATTGAATAACGCCTTCATCATTCACTCCAACCTGATAATGAAAAGTGACAACAAGTGAGCCGACTAAAGGATATTTTGTTCGGATTATTCGATAATTACAAAAATACAGTAGCTATTGTCAATGATATCTCTTTAAATTTTAGCTTAAAAAATATTTTTTGTTATTAATAAATTTAGTTAGTAAGTCAGTGTTCTCAACCTTCTTAGTTCATATCCCACTTTTTAGTAAATCTTGTTTATAGGTCCCTTTCGAACTTTGTGATTTATATCCAATGCCACAAAACAAAAAATAACAAGCAATAAAATATAGCTTTTATAACTAATTATATTAGCTTTTTAATAATAATTAGAATGCCCTTTTGAGGGATCTACACCATACTTGGAAAAAACTGTTGTAAATCATTTAAAATATCCTGTAAGATAAATTATCATAAACTTTAATCCAAAGACGCCCTCTTCTGGACCTAGGAAACATAAGAATCATGTACAAAGGTGGCACATATATGTACATGTAAGTTATTTTAAATTAAATAATTTTTTTGTTATAAAAGAAATATAATGTTTAAGTTTGATTGAAATTATAATCATATATGTTCATTCTGTGGGTACGTACAAACCTTATTACAGTTTAAATAGTAATTGAACTTACAAGATTCATTTAAGTAATAAAGTTTTTACAATTTTCTTACCTCATATTTGCATTGGGACGGAACTCTCCTCCCTGCTATTGTAAGATTGGTCTGAATTGGCAAAATGAATCTACATGGAAGGTTAGTTTTCGTAGCCACTAGAGCGCAAGCTGTTGAAATCTGCGCGTTGCGACTCAGTTTACCACCAAATCCACCGCCAATGCGACGCACTTTTATATGTACACTGAAAAAAAAATTATTGATTACACACATAAAGAACAATTCAACTAGTCAAATAAAAAAAAATCAACTACTATGATCAATTTTACTACCAAACAATTCAATATATTAGAAAAACATCAGTTTTCGTTGTTGATGTAAAGTAGTGATATTCAAATTCAAAGTTTTCATTCAAATCTTTTATAATCTTTGTTGAAATGAATTATAATATATTAAGTATATTTAAAATACATACTCGCTTTCTTTCATCTTTAGACACCGAGCAATTGTTATCTGTGATAAATCCATCCATTGAGTTGCATCATAAACCTCAAGACCGTTGTCTACAGGTATAACTACACAAGAAATGGGTTCCATGTAATAGTGGTATTGTGCTCCTATTTCATAAACACCTTTTATCACTTTCGTAACGTTATCGCCTTTGCGCTTCGGGACAATTACATCACCGGCGGTATAATATCTCTTTGGATCTTTCAGAGCTTCATCTATTGTTAGAACAGGTGGTGTAGATGGGACGTTTTTATAAGTAACTTTAACTTTTTTAGCTACTCTTTCTGCCAATTCTTCAGTTAACGCAACCAATATAGCCACGGGCTGTCCATGGTATTTAATATCATTGCTTGCGAGAATTTCTTCGTCGTCGGTCTGTAATTGAATACCGGGGAATCCGAAAGAATTTTTGCCGGGGAAATCTTTCGCCGTGTAAACTGCAATAACGCCTTCAATTTTCTGTTAATGTAAATTAAATTTAAATATAAGTGGTATAATTAACCACAGAGTTTCCGGATCCGATACCTGTGGATCTAATCAATGTGTAAGTCGTCAATAAGATTAACTGCACTTATTTATAATATGAATAAAACATTAAAGATCTTTTATCTATTTTAATCTACAGATAATTTAACGTACTAACATATACATATACTCGCTAAATTGCATGCCCAATTCCAAGACAGCAACAAATATGTCCACAATTGAAGTGGCTTATGCAATGGACAAAAATGTTTTCGTAGGATATATCTTCATCATCAGCTTAGAGACTTCCACTGCTAGGCCATAGACCTTCAATAAAAAGGAGATTTGGTCTATCTCTCACCATGTCGTCCTTATAGGGGTTGGTGAGGAGATAGAGCTTCGTTTGTTGATTAGCAGGGTGCACTAGGAGTAGGTGCGATTGGCTTTGAGTCCCGTGAGCTATTGTGTAGGTCCCATAACAACCTCTTATGATTTATTTTATAGTATTATAAAAATACCGATGATTGTATAGATCGCTTACCAAAACACTTTGGGTGTCAATGTGTTCAATAGAACCGCTATGTACTGTCGACAGAACGAACGCAGCAAAAACTTCTTTGTGCCTGGGTGGTATGTCGTTAACGTATTGAGCTTCACCTGCTGCCTGGATCAGCGCTTCTAGCTTTGGCAATGGCTGACTCACAGGATAAAGAGTAGGATCCGTTTCGTAATTTTGTTTACCGCTAGAAATTGGTCGTTGGTATATGGTACCGCCCGTGATGTATCTTGGAGACGGTATCCCAGCAGGGCTAATGTTTAAAATGAACTGTGAAAAAATACTTACAGTTAAAATTAAAAATGAGAAATTTGTTTACGTGTTTTTATGATGGTAAAATGAAAATATGGTATTGTGACAATAAAACCCTCTTTTTTACTAATAAGCGAAAATTGTACTGACCTTATAGAAAAGTCCGACTGCCAATTTCTTCCGGCACTCAGGGGAAGGTTCCGGCGGACGGGAATCGGGAACAATTTCCTTACACAAAGTATCTATAGCACATTGTAATGTCTTGTTATTGAATACATTCTCATGTATTAGGCTTTCTTCTGTGTGAACGGCATGTATGAAATTAGGCGATATGTTACCGTATACAATACTAGCATCTACAATTACGTCATTCTTGATTTCTAAAAGGAAGCCAGCGTTGACTATGGCCAACGCGTTTTGATTCCGTGGCATTATCTAGAAAAGAGATAGGTTCAATCATTCATGCTTTGCATTTGCTATTTAATTACCTTTTCTTTATCATTGCTCTGATCTGGTGAGTACACAATAAATATAAGTAATCTTAATTAAAGTACCTTATAGCTTCTGAAGATATGACAATCGCTTAACGGCGGCAGCTCTACATTCAATATCAGTTGTCCACGCATGTCATAATTCAAGAACTCTGGCATAGATAAACTCCGTTTGTTATTCTTGTTATCTCCTGGAAGCAACACAAATAAGCATTTGTTTATTCTTTATTGTTTTAGAAATGGAAAAATGGTTGCTGATGATCAAAGATCAAAATTGTTATCCGGTCGGCTGCCGGCTGGTGATAATTTGAACAGATAAACTTTATATTCGTAAAACTTCTGACTAATCAATTGCGCCATTATGAAATTAAGAAATCCTTTTTTAAGGTTTACTATTTTTTTTAATTAAGCAAACTTATTTAACTTTTTACAATTTAGCACATTGCGTCTATTTTTCGATTTATGTACTTTAGGTGCTGCCAAACTGATTAAGAGTACCAGAAGTTGCATAAATATAGTACGAGACGTTTTTTTCTAACAGAGTAACGCTGGGGTCTAATATATATAATAATTTTTGCTTTATGGACAGAGCCAGAGTTATTACACCCATAGATTTGAAAACACTTACGCACGGTTATAATTGCTCTAACTGTTTCGAAAAGTAAAAACAGATCCGACTGGTAGGCAGGCGTGAAATGTTTTATCATCAAATTCCCGGCTATGGAACCAATCTATAAAGACAAGGAATATATAGAGACAAACTTGATAAACCAGGTATAACGCAAAGAAATGAAAAGAAATTTGCGTCGGGTATAACAGTGTTAGAGAAACCCTCCGAAAATGTTTACCTTTCTAACGGGAATGTGTGCGACTAGTTTGATGTGCTTAACAAACTCTTCAAGGTAAGCGAACCCACTCTTGGTCTTGGCCACCGACTGGAATATCGTTATGCAATCCTCGATGCTCACGTTGCCTCCGATAACCAAATTCTGGCTGAACTGATACGTTTTTAACGACTTTATATCGCTAATGTCAATTAACACCCTGGGATATTCAAAATTTTCGTAAACACCTTAAAATTAAAAAAATTTCTTAATAGTTCTGAAGTTAATTCACCGTAGCTCCTATTTCTTCGGCCAAATAGTAATATGAAAAGATTACTGTGTTTCTGTTTGTGGGGTGCTGTATGCTAATCAAATTACTGGGGTAAGGAGACTTAACTCCTTACATGTTAAGGCGAAAATTAAGTAGCAAGAAAACATTGTAATGTTTCTCTAATAAAAATTATCTAAAATAAAATTTAGTTCGGAGTGGAGATCTTTGGGGGAGGCTCATGTCCAGCGGTGGGCGTTTATCGGTTGATGATGAAAGATTTAGTTATTTTTATACAGCATAAATCTAAACATAATATGAGTATAAACGCATATTATTTATATAGTAAATAATTTGATATTTTCCAAGCGTTTTGGTTTACCTTTCGCAGTATTTCCATCTACAAACATGTAGGAGTCGAGACCGTTGATGTTGAGAACTTCAAATATTTGATCTTCCGTGAAAACTTTGTAGAATTTATTTTTACCGAAATTCAAGTAAATATATGGTTGGTCAGTGTCTAGTTTTAAATTATCAATTATACACCAATCTCCATCGTCGCTGTTGACAGAACATTTTCTTTCACATTTACTGGCTTTTTTGCAAGGATATATATCTTCTATGTCTTTTACTCTTGCGCAAAGATCAGGACTCGCGTCTACAGCGAAAGACTTTACGGTATCCAAAATAGGCCTATAACCGGTGCAGCGGCATGTGTTGCCGCCGAAGGAATCTTCCATCTCTTTCATGGTAAGGTGTTTATCTTTTAAGCTGTTGAAGGAAATCGATGCCATATTAATTAAAGTGAAACATGACAGATAAAGTGGAGCATTAATCAAGATCTCTCGTCATGTTCCCAGTATTAATGCTAAGGTTTTCTCTTACCAGCAGGCATTCGTCGCTATTTGTCCATGGAAATGGCGTAAAGTACAATCAATAATTGCAGGAGAATAAGCGGCGGTGGATTGAAACATTCAACTCCGTTAAATATAGAAAGCATTTATGTATACCTGTAAAGCTGCATGACCCAGCTGCAGGTGCAGTAACCGCACTGGCTGCCGTTGAAAGCAGCGATCCTCTGCTGCTCCTTGCTGTATCCGGACAGCCGGTTGCCAAGGCCCTCAATAGTTATAATTTCCCATCTGTGACAGGAGAACACTAACACCATGCACTGAAAATCATAAAAAATTAAGACTATCTGGTACTTACTGTAATAAATGATGATGTGGGGATTAGTTTACTACTAGTTGATTATGTCTATGTGATGTTGTATATTGACTATCACGTCATTGATTCCTTCCACAAGACGCAGTGAGCCGAATTCGTAATTAGGGAAATTACTAGATTAGCTTAATATTTTCTCTTTTTTTAGATGCAATGAAACGGTCTTTTTAATCTGATTTTTTAATTTTAATTTATGATTTTTAAATGAACAAGTAATAGACCTTTAACAATTTTGAAGTTTAAAAAAAAAGAAAATTGGTCGTGAGTAATGTGCATGTGGCCACAAGTTTTTTTATAGTTATCTTTATTACTTTTACTGCTTATGCAATGAGAAATAAAAGTCATTAAGATACCCGACATACAGGTTTTATTTGTCGGCAGAAGTTTGTTGGTATGTTGAGATAACATGGATGATAAAATGAATAAATTTGACGTTAACTGTGTATTCTGAAACAAAATACATACTGAGTTGACTGAGAAGGTCTCTACTACGCCGGTTGAGGCCCGGGTTGCCCGCACCGCCACTATACAAGCACCGCAGCTGCCCTGTTTGCACATCTGCTTAGTGCCGGGCAAAGCCAGGTGGTAACGCAGGTATGCATTCAATGTCGTCTCCCGCGGCACTGACTCGTTCACTGAACACAAATTATGGATTTTGTAAACTTAATTAATCTCACAGAGCTAACTTAGCTACTAAAACATCTATTTATTTAATAAAATCAAAAATTATTTTCGTCAGTTAAATAAAACATCACCAGAGCGCTCTGGTAAAAGTATGTTTCTTAATTCATTTACTACTGATGATCATAAAATCCTCAGACTGTCTAGGTAGATACCATCGCAGCTTCTATTTTTACCGCCAAACAGTAATGTACAAAAATTCCTGTATTCCGGTTTCAATGATGCTGTATCTTAGTAAATTACTGGATAACGAGTCTTAACACCTTCCGTTTCTAAGGGATGACAGCAATGTGGTGCTGAGTATACCATCTTAACCTGCACCATGTTGTTATGGGCAAGCGTATCACTTAACATTACGTGAACGCTTTGCTCGTTTTGGAGTCCTGTAGCATTAAAAAAAACTATTTCAAAATTCATTTAAAATATATTGCTATATGTACAAAATAGTATAAAAACTACAGAGTATTAAAGTGTTATATAACTGATATTTACATTTACTTTATACATTTTTTTTTAAATAATGCACGAGAGAACAATTACGTGTCCTAGTATTTATATTTGTACATCAATTTGTGATGATATTTTAGGTTATTAAGATAGTGATACATAATATGTTATTAATTTATCATTAAATTTAATGAGTATATTTTCTATTTGAAATATATAGTATAGCAATGAATACTTTAAGCAAGTAAGTTCTTTGATTACACAAGTGATTATGGAAAGAAGGATTCCTTCGGCGTGAGACCATAACCTTGAGTGTATTGATTTAAAATGTCTTGCGACTAAATGAAGAAGATATTTTAGCCAAAATATTACAACTGGAATAATTATTAAAGCTTTGATAATTTGTAAAATTACTGAGGTTATGCATTATTAAGCTGATACGTATAAATTTGAGTAATTTGTTGCAGTTTAATCACAGTTTTTACTGCAGCCGACAAAGAGTACTGTGAAAACATTACTGTCTTCCGGTTTGAAGGGAGTTGTAAGTTAGTGAAATAACTGGAGTAATGAGACTTAACATGGATCACCGCTACGAGTTCAATGTGGTGCTGTGTAGCTTAAACAGGGCCATGTTGTTATAGGCAAGCCTATCACTTATTATTAGTAAAACGTTTTACTCGTCTCGTCGCCTCGTCCAGTGATAAAAAAATCTTGACTCTTAAAATAATATAAGCAAGTACTTAAATTAGTTTAACTAAACTAAAACTTAATAAAAAATAATTCAAAACTAAAGTTATTATAAATATTATTTGGAAGAATAAAAATATATGGGTTAAAAACAAATGTCGTTTATGGTCGACCAAAGAAAAATACGTTTTAACTAGCACAAGGTATATGATGTATGGTAAGTATATTGTAACCACGTCTCTTTATAACTTGAAGGTTTTGAATTCGAATTTAAAGCTTTGTTAGTGACGGTGGTTGATTCTAGATGCTGGTAGAAACATTTTAGAACCTTGCCATCCAGCTGTGAGAGAATTTAACAGGGTGATCAAATGAGAGCTGGATTATTTTGGGCGAGCACGTTTAAACATTTCCGACGTTTATTTTTCAAATACTTTATTGTATGACCTTTTACAAAATAAGGTATACATAAGGCGGGCTTTATGCCAGCAGGCATTTTCTACCAGCATACCTTTGGAGAAGTAAGATGTTGTGTTAGGTAATAGGTACTATAACATAAATGATTAATATAAATAATAATACAGTTCATACATATAAACAAATAAAGAAAAACGAAGCAATATGTACGTAAATATATAAAAAATATATAGATAATATGCATACTTGTTGTTGTAACTTAATATATGAAATTGAGTTCAATTTATTTGCTCATAAAACCAGATTGGATAGCAACCGTTCTTCATTAGCTGATAGACGCGTTCGACATTGACTTTCTCGAATAATGGGGAGATTTTAACCGTCTCCTATTACGCAGACCCTCTGCGTGTTGGTGGGGACTCATAGCCTCGTTTGTTGTTTAGCGGGGTACACCACGACCAGGTAAGATTCGCTTGGGTCTGGTGAGTACCGTGACGGGCTATGCCAGCCCGCGGTCGTGTTCCGAACGGAGATCCCGTGACCACTCCAAACCCTGAGGACGACTGCTGCTGGGAGTTTTAGAGTGTAAAAATCTCCACATAACTTTGACTTACTCCAAAAGTCAAGGTATCTTTTCGAAGATTACCCCCGAGAAAAAAAAGGGTCTGGTGAGTTATGGGTTTAGGAACCCTTACACCTTCTAGCTACCATTATCATGTTGATAAATCAGCAGTCATAACACCATCATACGTCTTCAAAACTGAGTGAAAATAAGGTCAAGATCATTTGAGAAAAAAAGAATACATTTTAAACAACCGGATTCTGACCCGTATTGCAATTTTAAGCAAAAACTGGACTCGATGTATGTTTATATACATGTAAAATTTTTATGACGAGATCCGCATACACCTTTGATTATATGCACATATATCTATTAGATATATTAGACCTATATTTTATGAACAATTACTTAAAATTTAAGTTATAATTTTGAAGGTTTGATAACATTTAGGTCGTATGTAATTGTAACTTTACACGTTAATCTCTGTGTAGATATTATGAAATTTGTCCTCGTCAAATCTTACACTAGATCTTGTTGTATATATTGTGAAATGAATTTATAACACTAATGTTATACTTAGAAGTGTCAGTTTTTAGTTTTCTCTGTTTATTCAGAGTACTTCTTTTCAATTCTGACAAAAATTCTAATTGACCAACAAAGAATTCCTCTTGTTTAATGTCAATTGTTGGTCCAACACCTTTTTTATTTATTATATATTACTTACGCAGTACTAAAATTTAAATAGGACATTAAACGGTCTTTCGTCGAAATCTTCTACATTTTATTTGGTACGTATATGATAAATAAAAACCAGTTTTTTTAATTGAATGCATACACAGTATAGTTTTAACATTATGCTTCATATGAATAA
>DWLS01004420.1:0-14006 GCA_018246255.1 Pachliopta kotzebuea | reverse complement strand
AGTATTCCTTCTTCTTGGAATCTCTGAAAGAGAATATACTGTGTGTTAAACTAATATATATTAGTTTCAGTTAACATATATATATCTTTTACGACACGACGAGGAAGGTGTTCATATAGTAGTAAGTGATACGCCTGTTTGCCTATAACAAAGTGATTCTAGTTAAGATGGTATACACAGCACCACATTGTACGTGTTGTCTTAAAAAGTAAGGTGTTTAATATCGTTACCCCAGTAATTTCACTAGCATACAACACAGTATAAAAGGAAACAATAATGTTAGCACAGTACTGTTAAGGGGCTGCAATAGGAGCTGCGGTGGTAGCTAACAATAGTCATATTTCCAGAAATATACTGTGTATGCTATTTTCATTTACAATTTGTTGTTTGAAACTTTAAAAGAACTCCGAAGTGTAATATAATAGGGCCTGATCCGATGCGCTCTTCCGAACCGCCTCGCTCTCACCCTTCATCCCCCCGAACAGTAACCTACAGTAATAAACATCGAGGAATACGATATCTCTGCACCGCCGAAGCATAAATTGAATTATCTGAATATGTTTGGTTGTAGCCGTGACAGCCTAGCGGTTTGAACGCCGGAGGTGCCGGGTTCGAATTCTGCCTGCACCACTGCAACTAATATCACACGCTTTAACACATCGTGTGGTTGTAAACATTAAAATTATGTGTTCCGTTCGGTCCGAGCCGGAACAAGTGCTGGCGGAAGATCTGTTATTATTGTGTTAGCTGAATATAGACTAGCAAAGTGTTTCTATCGGTCGGTCTCTGGCAAGTTATTTTCCACACAATTTTATCCCCAACTCAGCATATTCAGTTAACCTACTGCTAAACATCTATTACTTCAGAAATTTAAAATTGTAAGGCTTTATAAACGAATAGTGGCCTAACTCCTATGAGTTAGCATTAAATGGATAATAAATTGTATAAAAATTTAAATTGTAGTAAAAAATGATGAAAATAGAAAAGAAAATGTACTAGACGTAATATAAAGATGCGGCGAGTTTGGTATGAGAGGCGATACATGGAAGGAAAGAAGAGATATGTAGTAAGGAAACGAAAGATATCAAAATTTAGAATGAAAGAAGAGAAAAATTCGGGAAAGAGAAAAGTAATAAAACAAGATGGAAATAATAGACCCTTACCCAAACCACGAAGGGGAACTTACTAAAAAAAAATCCAGAAACGTGACCAATGAAAGAAATATATGGCAAGAGAAATAAGAAGAAAGACGAATGAAAGATTAAAGAATGGGAGAAGGGGATAGAATGAAGAATCGGTAGAGCCTTGATCCAAACCGATCACGGGGATTACTAGAAAAAAAAACAAACAATGTAGTTTCAGTAATCCAGTACGAACGAAGAGTAGCAGAAGTTCATAGTTTGTGCTCCTCATCATTGAACCTGCACTTGTGCTATATCTGCGCTCCAAGTCTCATTAGATTTCGTAATGTTTAAAACACCCAACATATGTGACGTAGTAGTGGACCTGACGGCAGATTAGTAAATAATTAAAGTCCAGTGCTGGGATTGGGGCTCGCGGCCGGCTCGAGGTGAGCGCTGCCTTTGTAAATCCGCAATCTCACTCCGCTACTGAATAGTCTTGAATAATCTAAAACACCCAGTAAAGCACTTTACGAGTTCTCAGGTGTGAGAGCCTCAAATAGATACACAGCCCTCGTCCCGGGCCCGCGTCTTATTACTGGAATCTAGTTTCATACAACTCCCTCCCCTCCATTTAAACTATCTCCTAAATATAGTGGATGGACGGGGCTGTTAAACTTGTACCTGGAGAAGTTTTCATTTTCACCGGTTAACGTGGACGATATAACGAAACGTTTTGGTGTCGACGATTATTAAAAAGTTGCCCGTATTTTATATAAAAACCGACGTACAAAAAGTGGTCGCTATCGTCTGAGTTCACCTTTTGTATCCTCGGTGACCCGCGAAATGAATTCTCCGTCCACCCTTCGCAGAGGACAAGTCAACTTGCAACCGCTTTCAAATTAAACGAGACCATTCCTTTCTCAACTCGTCTACACACCCGCAGCTTAAATAATATTCATTTATAAATTTGGTACTTCTGAGGATCAACTTTAATAACTAATGAGAAAATATATTTAATAACACAGCATATATACGTTTATGTCTTTTTAGATTTAATGAGACAGTAACAGCCATTCAGGTAGTATACAGTTTGCTTTAGTGTTTAATAGGTGGATACAATTGAGATATTAGTATCCGTTATCAGGCAGCGGCGGTCCGTGTCCGTTGTAACAATTACTCAATTAGGGATCAAGCATCCGGCTCAACGGAGGAGATTGATATCAATTGATACAACATCTTAGCGGCGGTCATTAAGAGATACACCAAGACGCTGAGGAATACCACAGTTCTTAGAGAGCAGCTGAAGAAGCCGCTACGAATTCGAACCACCATGGTAACGTTCAAGCTCCGCCTTTCTTATGCTATGGGCATGGAGACGGTCGACGATAAGCTCCAGTTCGGAACGAAAGTATTCTGCGTAAAGTATATAGTACAGTACATAAATGAGGTGACGGTGCACGTCTGCTCTGGTTTTTACGTCCGATGACCCTCCTAGTGGAAGGCCAGCGCTATGGGCACACGACGGAAAGTCGTAAAGAGAAAGCGAACGGAGACAGTGACCCAGGTGCGAACCCATGGATTGATTTGTATAGAAATTGTTTAAAATGAAAATTCGTTAAATAATCGAGATAGACGATTATGACTCCAACACACGAGTACATTCATATCGTAAACAGTTTGATTTGAGGAGACGGCGTTATCTTCAGCGGGCAACCGATCAGTAGGACCAATACCGAATGAAACTATACAAATATTATAATTCTGTCATTTAGTTGTTGTAATACTATAAAAGTTTATTCTTTGGTTCCGGATGCAGTTACGCCCTGGCGCCGTCTGCCGGCTTATGTCACTCGTAATATAAATGCAAGCGTTTCCCCTTTCCCCCAGCTAACGGCTTTGATGCATTGCTGGTATCCATCGTATTTCCTTTTCTCAGATTACGTTTTAAGTGGGGCCCTCCGTGCCGTGGGGGCAGGACACAGCACAGCACAGCACAGCATCGCACAGAACCGACTTGCACCCACAAAACGTATAACACAATCAACACCGCAACATGACACTTGTATTCCGTTCAAGTTGTTCTACATGAAATATTACTTAATCATTCATATAATAGTGCTATTGTGAAAATGATTCATTAATTTCAATTATTTGAAATCAACAAGCTGACTATTCACAGTTCAATATACGCCTTTTTCATATATTTTATTCAATAACTTTGGTTTATTATTCACAATACCACATGACCTGCCGGCGGCGTACGACCAGACGCAGTTTACATTTTATGCAGCTTATTCCTTTGTATATATAGTGCTGGTAAATACAAACGTAACAATCGTACCACAGTTTACTGTAGAGGTGGGTGTGGGGGTGGTGGAGGTGGTGGTGGCGGTGGCGGTCGCATCACAGCTGAGGATGTTTACACAGCGCAACATTGCATTAATCGCTAAGAGGCATTAAATGCTGGAACACGCCGCGTCACGTCGCTCCCGGATGTTCACTAATAAAATTATACATAAATAAACTTTAGGAAAGTATCAGGTACAGTTCCGGTTCCGGTTGGTGAGGGTCGCTGATGACGCGGCTCCTCACCTCCACCAGTTCGTTCAGGTTCGTGCGAACATTGATTGCGACAGAGACATATCATTACATCATTACATTAGCTCAACACAAAATTATCCTTTTTTACTTTGTCCGTTCTCTCAGCAATGAAATGGTTTCCTATAAAATTAATTATAAGAATTTCCTTAGAAATTCCTTTGCGGTATTTTCCCGTTTCCGACTTAACTTTATTGTACCCATTTTTATCTTGTAGAGGAGAAAGGTATTTTTTTTCTTTTCATTCAATCTTTGTTAAATACTCAATAGAAAATAAAATGAGCAATTTACAGAGGTTTCCCGGAGTCGTAATGTTTCGTAAATATTTATTCTCTTTTATTTAAAGAAATCTACGATTTTTCCAATGTATTTTCCTTCTTTACTGCGGTAAACGAACGAATTATTAAATCTACAAATTTAATTGCGGTAACTGTTACTAAATGTATCATGAAATAATTACAAATATATGGATATCGGCAGGTTAAGGAAGTTATTGTGAAATGAGCGATACAACATTTGTATAGCTTTTGTTTAAACCTAGTTACAAGTGCGATATAATTATTGCTGCAAGTCCACGGGCGACTGGTGGTGGGGTCGGGTTTTATGTGAACAACGCCGAGTGGCACTCCGCAATCCTCACCACACTTCTTCGCATATGTATATTATAAATAAAATAAATAAATAAAAATATCTTTGTCGCGATAAACCAAAGAAATTTCCAAAAGGTTTATGGCTATCTACATACATTTCAAAATATATGTTGTGTATCGCTGGCGCCTGTGACTGGTAACAGACCATTGTTACAGGTCAGCGGGCCCTCAACTCTCGGTTAATATTATTGTACAACTTATTTTAACAAGAATATTTATCGCACATGTAATAGAAGTGTGCGATTCGCTTCAATGTTCTCCAGCTGTAATTATCCAGTGATATGCATTAATTAGTATGTAATTAGTTATATGGGGCGAGTCTAACTGCGGTTTAACCGGCTCGTTAGCAAACACAACATACACACACCACACACTCACATCGCGATATATTACGCAAAATGCAACCCGTGCTGATTACCTATTTACCCATGGAGGTGCTCCAGGGTCAGGCCGCCCAGCACAGTTTCTTGTTCTCCTTCTTGAGGTGCCTCTTCAATAATGAACGTCGGCAGTTCACTCCTTAAACTTTTCTCTGTCAAGCGCCATTCGGAACAGTTGTTGTATGATCTTAATTCCCGTCCAATTTTTGATGTTACGCAACCAAGACATTTTTCTTCCTCTAACTTTACGTTTTCCTGGTACTTTTCCCGTCATGATGGTCTGGAGAATTGAATACCGTTCGTGTCGCAAAACATGTCCTGGGTAAGCTATTTTCCGCTGTTTAATGGTCCGGATAAGTTCAAACTTTTTTTCCCAAACGTTCTAGGACTGCTTCGTTCTTAACTTTATCCGTCCAACTGATGCGTAGCATGCGACGGTATGACCACATTTCGAAAGCTTCTACTTTCTTTCGAAGCTCTGCCTTCATGGTCCATGCTTTACATCTATAGAGCACAACGGGCCAGATGTGATTTCTTGTTAAGGAACCTAAATGACGCGTATGAACAGAACTCTTCACACAAATCAACGGTTTGGTGATTTAGATCGCAAAAGAATATAACAATGACGGGGATTTGTGGTCCTGGAGACCGATCCGGCCACACATGATGCTGAGCGATAGCTTGTAGGTCCGTAATCTATTTATAAACTATTGCAAACTTTTCCTTTCCAATAAGCGCTGCGTGAAACCATTTAAACTAAAATAAAAAAGCCATTGCAAATCTTTGTTAAAAAGAGCAGTAGCATACTGTCCTGTATTTATTCAGGTTCATAAATCGCGATTTAACGAGTTTAATATTCCAGTTCTACGTTCAGTTCGTATAGAAAATGGAAAGACGTTCAATCAGCCTCAACATCTCGTAGTATAATGATCCGGCTTCAGCCAAAAGCAATATTGGCTCCTCGCCTCTCCTCGCCACTCCTCGGTAATCCTCAAAGTCAAAGTCTCTGCGCTTAGATACTCATGTCATAATGTGCAAGAGCTTTTCAGCGCTCAATGAAAATGAACCTTGAGGCTGGATTGGAACATTTACCCGGCGGAAAACGGGCATAAGACTTGTAATTTTAAAATAATACTCATAATAATATTTTAATTGTGGTGAACTGACCGCCAACCTTCGCTAGTCGGAGAGACACGTCAAGAAGAAGAATTTTTTGAAAGGGTTGCCCATTACGTATGAAGACAAGGTCAGCAGATAGGTCGCAGGCATAGCAGATTTTGTTAATAATCTGACCAGTCGCTGTTATGGCCATGTTCAACTTATCTAGTGGTTGTAACGTGCACCACGTGTATATCAAAGTTTTGGCCTCTTGAGCGGATCAAAGCGGCGCCGGGCGTCGCACTCTCTCGATAGCGAGTGACACAAGTATACATACAAATTACAACCTGCCGCCTCTCGCCTCCCCCAACCCCCTCCTTATAGCTTATCGGTTTACTAACTGAATTGTAACATAAATTGGAAATAAGATTTTTTAATTGAAAATAACTATGTGGTTATTAAAAAGAAAACTGAGGAAACTAGAGCTTGTTGGAAATTGTAATTAATACGTAGCGGTGTGGATGAAGCAAAACGAAGCGAACGTTTTGATCGTAGCGGGAAAGGAGAGGGGGAGGAGGGGCTGCAAGCAAATTCATGTAAATTCACATAAACTATTTCAACGAAAGTAATTTGTACAAAGTCTACGAGAGCGGAAACGGAAACGAAACATTCGACGCGCAATTACATTTTGATTTGGTTTTTAATAAACATTTCTAAAAGCTTGCGCCGCCGCCGCACAGCACAGCACAGAAGTACAGGTGTATAAGTACAAATTGATTCTGTAAAAACGGTAGTTAAGATGATGCTAAGAGTTGTATCCGACGGCCGCCAAGAGATGGCGTCACCAGTATTTTAAAACGCACTGAACTGTTTCGCATTGATTTAATTAGCCTGTTACCTGACCTTGATGATTAGGATTTCCTCCGGTACGCAAGTATTACTGTTGTTGACTGTTCCCGGTTCAGTTATGATACATGTCTACTCAGCTTATATGTTTGTAGTGGTGGAGAGAATTTGCTGTCCTCTCCTTCTCTTTTGCCCTATACTACTGACTCTTCGTTGTCTCCCCGCACCACCCGCGGGATTCTATTTTTTATTATAGTAACGAGACAAGGTGTTCACGTGGTGATAAGTGATATGCTCACTTATCGCGCTCGTCGCCTTGAGACTTTATTTGTCAAGACTCATTACCCCGGTGATTTCACCAGCGTACAGTACCCTCCAAACCGGAACACAGTAACATCTGTGCTGTTTGTCGGCTGACGCAGGAGATGCGGCGGTACCTACCTAGAGCTACCACTAGTTAAGTTGACCAGATAAGATGAAAGAGGTACGGTTGGGGCCCTTCCCACTGAGTCAGTTCCGCGAACGGTCTGCACCTACCGCCGGTTTATATTACGTACATTATTTTGATGGAGTTCTGTTTGTATAATTTGGGTTCGTTCAAGTCTCAAAGCTTTATACTGCAAACTTAAATAAATACACGGGATATTTAAATACATTTTTCAACTCATAAACTTTTTTAAACTGTATTTAGCAATGTACTAACGGTTTATACAATCTCAACAGTTTGAAATTTTTAGCTCAGGTAATAGGATCAAGTATTAATTGGCGATGATCGATTACTTAGAGTAAAAAAAATTAAGCTCCCAACGCCCCCGCGCTGAATTATCTTTATAACTGTAGCGAGGGGTTGTTATAAACCTAAATGGATAAATTTGTTATTTATTTGTCCGTTAAATACGAGATAAATACGATTAAATGTTAAAGCATAAATGTAAACTGAAACTATTGATGGGCTTTCAAATGGTCTCAATAGAAAGTAACGAACAGCAGACTGAATGAAAATCAGTAATAGCAAAAGGAGAAGTTTCCGAATGGGTGGTGGGTGAGGTGCGGCGTGGGATTGGATCCGCCCCACACCCCCACACCTCTCCCCCCGCATCACGTACGGTTCGCTATCAAACTGATGGGATTGCGTGAGCGGAGACAGTCGGTCCGCCATCAAACATCATTTACTAACAAATCTCTAGCTGCTCACTAGTTGCTCGATTCTCCAATATGCAGTATGAATGTGATTGAAACTTTTCCCAGAAGCCTGCCTCTGACACCAAACAACTGTTTCAGTAGAGGGCGCGCGCGGACCACGCCGGCGGACCGTCTCCGGTTCCCTACTCGCTAACTGGCAGAGGAACTGATACAATGTGTTCATATAATAGTTAAAGGAATTAAATAGGATATCGCTTATGTGCTTACATAAAAACCGGTGAAACTGTTAAATGTAAACTGACAGCGGCGATCACTGGGCTCAGCCAGGTGCTAGTGAATATTGGTGGGAGGCTCCTCGGTTATGTTTCGGAAACAGACCCTACGTAATACTTTAGACGATATCTTATTGTGATTACCCATTTCAAAGAATAACTTAGTAATTGTAAAAGTACAAGGCTGAAATTTATTTAATGTAAGCCATGATAAGTATCTCATCACACGGGTGCTGCGCGCGCGCTCAAATCAAATCATCACTCCTCCCCTTTATATTATTTATTTGAAATTTGCTTTTCCCAATCACAAATGCGGTGGTTGTAATTCAACAAATGGATCTTTTACAATTGAAACTTATTCGGTTTCTGCATGACTCCTCGCACACGGCGGACGGTGCTCGCAGATTATAATGGTATGGTACACGTACGGCTACTACAGTTTACATGTATTGAGGTAAACATAACACTAGGTAAAACAGATATTAATTATCGTCAACAATATCTATAAAAAACTATAATTAGATATATCCAAATTTTGCGTGGACGAAATTGTATTCCATGTAGATACAGTTTGTAGAGCCGGCACTTGGAGGGGCCCGATTCCGAAGAGACTTTCACAATGTACCGTTGACAATTAAAATTGGTTGTACGGAACCAACTTGATATTCTTAAATCCATACAGAATCCGCTCGTCGCGTCACTTCACTTCACTTCATCACTTACAAATTGGCAGTACATTCTCAAAAAAATGATATTCCAGGTAATTCATTACGACTTTGCTGTAGGAAGGTTTTCAAAGTTGTTTAACATTAACATTTTCGTGCGCAAATCGTAATTTGGGAAATTTGTCGTTAGGCTCTTAATTAACAAAGTTGGTCGTCGTCCGACCACCTCGCCCCACCACCACCCCCCGGCAGTGCGGGGGTGGGGCGGGGGTTGAGGATATTGTGAAGACCTAACCGCAGACAGCGCTCGGAGCGCGGCCAGAACACACCACGCCGGCCTACTGATTTTGAGATATTCAAATTATTGAAATCACATGAAACTGTGCCGTGCACATTTACGTACTTTGGAAGTAATACTGAAAAATTCAATGAAGATCAAGAGATCGTCATTAATTGCCATCATTAAAAAAGTTATAGATACTCTGGTCTTGGCTACGGCTACGACTACATCAGGGGCGCCAGATGTTTCGGGTAGGGTTTACAGACCCTAACAAAGTTCTATGAACTCTTCTATAGTTCAAAATAAATTTCGCGATTTTAATTGAACATAGTTTGTCATCGCGTATCTGTATGAGTGAGTTATGTTATTTGTATTTAGAAAGGGTACTTGGTGCTTATGAAACATCTTAAAAACTGACAAATTTTGCTTAATTAAATGTATAATAATTTCCTAAATGTAACAAATTATAAAGTTAAACGAGTTTTCTTTCTAAGCTATGTCTGTTTCATACCACAATGCAAAAAAATTATTATAATAAGTTAACAGCGTTATCTCGCTGTTTGTGTCCGCTCTGTGACACGGGATGCTGCAAACGGTCCAATCTGTGTGATGTGTCTTTTCCATCATTTCTCCGGTAACTCGATTGGAAATATTCCTAGTTGTGAACTTTACCGGAACTTTGCTATCTTATCTTGCCGCATAACTAGTATTATCGCGAAACACTAGAACCGACGAAGTACAACGAGCGAAACCTGCGGTCGGACACGGTATCGCACTAGCTTCCAGCGCCTTTATCTTTCAATCGGATCGGATTATCTCATAACTTCCGGGAGTGAGATCGTCCACTCCTAAAGCGGTGTAGGATTTCTTTTCAACAAAGTCCTCTCCCGTGGGCGGGCGACTCACTTATCTTTCTCATCTGCTGATTTTAAAAGAGCTTTTGCCTCGACTTCCTCTTCTCTTGAGCAACTGGATTGATATAGCCGAAGATCGTTTATCTTCGTAGATTAACTAATCCACTTTATTTATACGATTAATGTTGACGACATGTTATATTTATCGGAGCTTTTATCTTCTCAAGTATACCCTTAAATAACTGCACTATTCAATGCGCCGCAGTGTTATTGAATTAAATGATAACAAGGAAGCGATCACTGAAACCGACGCGAGGAGGGCGGACGGAGCGAAATTTCATTTGAAAGTAACCCCTCACTTCGCTCATAAGGCTCAGGAGTATAATCAAGTAGATTATCTATTAATCAGGAACCCGCGCCCGTGTTCCGGTTCATGTGTGGCCGCAGCGTGTTCCTCCGGCACACACCGGCCTCTGTTCCCAGCGCCTTTTCAAATTCAAAATTTTATTCTGATACGGCTTTTCACTTAATGGATTAGGTGAAGGCGCATATTCCTTAAGCAGGATTTTTACTCACAGTCATGTGCTCCCTCCCCATGAGCTTCGGAGTTGATTAAAACAGCGCGAAGGAAGCTGCGGCTGCGGCTACCTCAAGGACGAGATCATTTACATAATGCGAAACCATCCCCTTAATGAGTTTTACGTTGTGAACGTCCGTACATACAATAAAAGGACAGATGTCCCCGCGAACTAAAGTATATATGTGACATGTGTATAAGTGAATTAAGTAAAAATTTATATTACCTCTTTAATTTAAAGCAAAGGCTGCATGTCTTTGCATCCTGCCTCCGGCACTGAAACGCGGAGTATTTATATATATTCGTATAATGCTCAGTTAAAGCAGCACTGTTCGGCTGCGGTCGCCAAATAGGCGATGTACGTTTTAGTATAACGAGACTGCAAATTAACATCTTTCAGAATATTTGTATATACTTTATAAATTTTAGATGAGTTTGCGATAAGTTAGGTGCAACGGGCCCGCGGCTTATGTTGCAGTACTACCACCTTAGTTTGTTTAAACATACAAGCGCAGCACTTTATCCTCTCATTAGTCGACTTAAGGACGGGGTTCGTTTGAAACTTTAGCTCTGTGTACGCATTAGACGTAGCCGGAAGTTACGTCTGCCTTTGAACTTAGCAGTGGAGCCCGTTGAGAGACGGTATCACAACGAGTTTATTGGTTGTTGGTTGCGTACATACGGACCTAAAATACACGAGCTCATCGCACATGAGTGCAGACGTACATATTGAACACTTTGTGACTTAGTCTCGCAGTACTGCTTGTTAAAATGTACACACAAACACAAACACGAACAGACAGTGTTTCCGAACGGCGCGGCGCAAACCATGAGGAATGGAACCTGGCACGGTGCATCCAAACCACGTCCACCAGTACCAATTACAGGTGGTAAATTAATAAAAAAACATATATAAATAGTAAACATTCGGGAAGTGAATCAGCTCGGCACTATCTTATAAGAACTCCGAGAAGTGAAAGCACCGCCGCCACCAGTTTTGGACGTTAACCACTTTTTTCACCGCTATATCCTCACCACATATATTTTTTATACGGTCTGGGTTACATACAAAATAATATGAAAAAATGTCAGTCTAGATGGCTAGACGGGCAATATGCCTGATGAAAACCATCCGTCAATACTATGTGTATGTTATATACAGATGAGGGAGCGGGGGACACGGCGGTAGCGGTCGGTTGGTACGGATCAGGGCATTCAATGGAACCTTTGATGTTTATCAAAAAAAAATTACATTTTTCAACACTTGTGAATATTTCGCACAAGGAGTAGTCTACCTCGTGTTTGTAGAACGGTCGGGACTCATTCATCACTCGAACAAATGAAACTATAGCAGGGAGTAATATATTGCTGTACTAGAGGGTAATAAACAACTGTCTCTTTCGCACATCGATCGATAGAAAGAATCTGTGATTCACGTAATATTAGTTGTAAGATACGTTTTGAATTTTGTGGTAGTGAATAAAAGTTTCAACAAAGCTTTGTGCGTTGTGCCTGCAACTTCAAAAGAAGCACTTTCTTTGCTTCAAAGCAATACATTATGTGTAATATGCTAGTAAATGTAGCCTCCGAGTTTATCCGCAAAATATTTTAACTTATCTGACGAAAACTAGCCCTGAAATTTCAATTCTATTATGTGTACTAAATCAAGTTTCGAAGTTTTGCACAGATAATCGACGAAGTTTAGTTTGAGAACAAGTTGCGGTCCGCGGCCGGAAGTCACTTCGGCAAAGATTCCTACTGCACTGCACTATCTTGGAACCCGTTCGTAATCAACCGCGGCCCTCTGAACGTGAACCTCCCAGCGGACTCGACGTCCCAACTGAGTCTAACTCAACTTATGATAATCACTCAGCTAACAAACGACAAAAGGTCGTTTTAAAAAAAAAACCTCCAAACGTACGGCGCAATCGACGAGTTTCAAAAATATCACCAAAATTTAGATTCTTGCAAAAGTCGGCTTTAACAAAAGTCTCTATAACTAAAAATACCAAATGACTAACTGCCTTCAGTTTGACAGATTCAGTCATACAATTAACCAAACAGTCAAACAGCTCCTTGTAAATGGTTAGGCGTTTCAATGGTGTTTGTTAATTTATTAATAAGACAAACATTTTCTACTCATGGAGCCTCACTCAATTGGCAGCGTGCAATTTGCAGGTCGCCGCTCACCCCCGCACTGTCCTTGACTTGTTAACACAATTTGTGCATACACTTATACAACTAACTGGCGACGGTCAGCTGCGAACAGTTTTACATGTCAACTTGTTAAGAATAAAATGAATACAAGTTAAATAGTCGGCAAAAGGAAACGTTGTCGGAAAACTGAACAAACTCACTCAACTGGAGATAGTTTACAGTTTCATCAAGTTCTGCATAAACTAGCGCCGCGCTCGCTGTATTATATTTATTAATATTGACACTAGTAAATACTAGTAACTGAAGTCTGTAACATTTAGTTGTAGTAATATTGTGTCGCGAACTGTGTCGATCCGCAGCACTCACACTCACATCCGTATTTACTTATTTTTTTTTTGTCATTCCCCAAATTCAAAATCTTCGAACACAAAAATATCTCATTCATCTTCTTCTTAATGCTTCACTCCGACTCACGGAGGTCGGCGAACATCGAAACTTGCTTAGGGATCTAATCTTGCTTCAGATGAACCTTATGGATATCATGAATTTTAGCTTTTAACGGGTTCCACGTCATTTCCGATGAAATATTTGCCTGCGATTTTGTGTCTACTGCCCATCTGTTTATTTCTTTTGTCATTTTAACTTTGATATCAATGTTTTTTATTTTCATTATATCGGCTCTACATTTTTGATCTTGTTTTTTAATTTTCTTTAGAGTGCAGGTTATTGTTGCTATAAGTGGGTTATGATCAGATCCGACATCGGCTGCAGAATTACTTTTTACATTTTTGATGCAATTTTTAAAACAATTGTTAACGCCTGTTGTTTACATATCACTTACCTTGGCGGCATTCATATCGCTTATCAATAAAGTTTATTACGTATTTTTTGTCGTTCTGAACAAATCCTCGACTTCATTATAAAAATCCTGCATGTCTTGATCTGCCCCAAATGCAGTAGGCGCATACATTCGTATAATGTTGATATTTCCGGGTTTGACTAGTATTTGAAGCAATATAGTACGGTTTGGATTAGGCAAAAAGCTGTATGATGAGTTTAAAGTTTTTGTGTTTATGGTTACTACCTCATCATGTTTATTGAAGGTGTCTCATCAGTAGCAGAGTAATGCTTCTTTGGACTCTTTAAACTCAGTACATTCCGTGTTCCTCACTTTGACGTTTTTCTGTTTTCGTCTGGAGATTCTTTGCACCCATGTCTCATTAAGTGGCGCCAGGAAATCCGGATTACTTATTTCTAAGGCTTCCTTAAACTCTGATCGTTACTCTTAAATACGTCGATTATAATAGTGTACACCAGTTTATGTTAAATTTTTATTTTCAACATAAAACCTCAGTGTAGAGC
>DWLS01004419.1:0-14007 GCA_018246255.1 Pachliopta kotzebuea | reverse complement strand
ATGCGCTTTACCATCATCGATCACATCTTCACTTAACACCAGGTGGGATAGTGGTCAAGCATTAACCTATACATAAGCAAAAAAAAATAAATAATTGTTATTTAGTTACGAGAATATTTATATAGGACTATTTGTATACGTAACATATAAATTTTGAAATTAAACTTCTCACTACAGGGACTTGAGGCCTTCTATCACAAAGAGAAACGGTGCCAGTCTTTGACAGGGTCCTCAGAACATGTCGCTTTGCTCTCCATGTTTTAATAGGAATCCATTTTATTACCAACGTACAGTTGCATACATAAATCAATCAATTATAAATAAATCTCAATAATTTTTCAACAAAATTGTTGCTCTGTTTGTGCCTTTGTCTAGTACGTGCGCTACTCCATGTTATAAAGCTTTTTTTAAACCCTGATTGTTTTTTTTGTTTGTTTCGTCTAATAAACTGTACATTCAAACAAAGACTTCATTTTAGATTAACTTTTCACGACCCATGTATCTTCCAGACATCTAAAGTGTTGTTTCCAGGTGTATATGACTGTAAAAACGAAAGAATAATTTACAACTTTACTCAAAATAAACATTAGTTTCAAGAAGTAATAATCATTACATATTAATTCACTGTTATAGTATTAATAATATTATTAGTTAATAGTAATTTAAACCATTTTCGTAACACTAACACGTCGTATCTAACTATGGCACTCCAGTAATATAACTTTTATTGGTTAAGATGTTTTATGTATACCTACCTCATCGTTCTGCAATGCGAATAGAGTTGGCGAGCGGCCCAATACTTGAATTCTCACCATTGCTCAGTTTTTATTTTCAAAAATTTATTCCTTTACGGTTTTTTTTTATTAACAACATCGTACGTACAAAAGGGTTTGTCATGTCCAATAAGAAATACTAACGGTATACGAATGTATTTTGTATGAGTAACTTTTGACAAGAAAACTTGGAAACAACGTTTGAAACTTAATAGTACTAACTAAATCTTAGGGATATTCTCTATTTAAGAAATTGGTTTTAAAGGCATTGATTGTGATTTTCTTAAGTAATACTACTTAGATATTGGACGAAGTATCACTTCCTCTGGCGGACTTCTTACTCGTCAGTGTTTCCAAAAAGTCACTTATGCACATAACTAATTTCTGCCCTGAAAGTGTAGCGTTTCGAAGAATCTACTTAATACTTTGTGTAGATTTTAATGCTTCTGAATCCGTGACACATTTCGTGAGTCACATATTGTTTACAAGATGTAAAATTATATCACATTGCGTAATAAAAATAAACAGTTTAAAGTATGTATTTTATAGTTATTTGTCTTTGCTGCGATAAATGTAGAAAACAATTATTTTACTGGTGTTCTGTTTCTAAGAATAAAACTTTGACACAATTTTGCTTAGTCTCTGACGGTACCAAATTTCCCAATAGTATTACGTCGCGGTACGAAGTATTATGTATACTTCTTACAACGTGCCGGTCATGTGAGGTTGCTATCATTAATAATAATTACTACTATGGTGTAGTATATCACGAACAATATCGTCTGAGTGGCCTGGCCTATTTACTTCCCGAATAACAAGCTTCTATTTCGTGTAATACCGCTATCAAGCTTCAGGTGTATTCATTTTCAAGGTATACCTGTATAGTATCACATCAAATTAATAAATTTAATATAATGATCTTTTAATCATGGATAATTACCGTAATATATTTAAACAGGTATGTGTTATAATTACATTTTATATATTTTCTGCTTTAATCAAATCAGTGCCTTAAATAATTTGCTCCTGCGCAGTATACTTTTTCATTTACATAAGTCACAGAGATCATGTCAAATTAGTTATTTTTGCGAAGCTTTCTACGAATAGAACGTCAGAGCATCTATCTGGTGGTAAGTGTTAGTTACGAGAAAAGAATAGATTGATAATTGTTTATACGGCATTACTTTAAGCTTTTTGATATGAAAATTTAAGTCAACTTACCTTATTCATATTTATAGTAACAGAGTATTTCACCGGAAATCAGCAATGTTTACACACAACTGAACAATGACAGAAATATGCGTAGCAGAGATTTAATTTTGCTTTCTCTTTATACCATCGCCGCACGTAGTTTCATATTATAAGGAATTAGTCACTAGTAAACACTGCCTGCCGTAGAATATGAATAAAAGGATCATCGTATTAGCGTAAGTTGTAGGTGGTCATTGACTATTAAGCGAGCCCAGGGCGGGCGATAAATACGAGGTGGTCTTGTTTTTGTCGTAGATCAGCGATGCTGCGGGAGAAGAGTTAAGGTTTTTCTCACGAATATACCAAGGCGTAGTGAAAGCACCAGTACGCACCCCAGAAAATCCAGCTTCCCCTCAAAATGCTCAGAGTGTAACCTACAAAGGGTTTGTTCCCCAAATACTCTTTTCTGATATTCAAGAAAGTGTATAGAAATTGCTGTTCTAATTTTAATAATGATGTAGTTAGTGAAATTACAAGTGTAACCATACTTATAACTTAGGGCAATCAGTAAAAAGCGTTGCACTGTAAACATTCTAATTCGCAAAACATCGTCATGGCTAATCAATTACTATTAGATAAAGTTTCTAGTCTTTAATTTATACTCTGGAGAGTTATCGCCTGTTAAATTTATTAAATATTACCAATCATCTTTTAAAAAATAAAAGACTTGACATAGCAATAGTGTCCGTATGTTTAATACATCCTCGACTATAATGACCACTCCTAGTTTAGTCTGAAATTAAATTACGCCGTGACAGCGAAGAGGCTTTTTGTCGATGGGTTATTGATATAATATCGACGTGGGAGCGTCAATATCGCCGCTTTCAATAACAACCTATACATATAATGTTTTACGTCAACCTCAGTTCACTGCTACATGACAATATATGTATTAACGTACAAAGGTATTACTAAAAGGCACTTGTATAGGGCTGTAGTGCAAAAACATTGAAAGTTTAATACATATTCAGAAAACAAATTTGAATATTTTTTTATATTCGCTGTGGCGACGAATGAACACGGCGTTCACCTGCTCGTAAGTGATACGCTTGCTCATACTTATGTAGCGTTGGAATGATAGCACACACTACACCACATTGCGTTCATCGCTTGTGGCATAAGGTATTAAGTATTGTTACTCCAATTATTTCTTTATCTTAAATGTCTTTCAAAACGGAATACAGTAATGTTTGCACAATACTGTTTGTCGTTTGCAATAAGAGCTACGATGGTCCCTACCTAGACTGCCTTCGGCAACAGGGGCCCACCAATAGTAGAGATAAACTTAGTCTCCTCCAGAAATTAAAGTAAAAACTTTAAGAAAGTGCTACGAAAATATTTATTTCTACTCAAAAGAAATGTTTCCTATCAAGCAGTTAAATATAAATAATGCTTATTTTATAATATTCTAGATATTATTTACCCTGTAGAATTTGAACACATTTATAACTACGTTTAGCGTAATTAATGAAGCATCGGGTAAACATGATCCATTCTACAAGTTAATTTTTAAAAATCTTATCATACAAAGTAACTTTAAAGCTTTCGCATAAAATGTTACTGTTGCTCTGTGTTACGTGAAAAATGAAAGAAAACCAAGATTTATTTTACAAAGAAAGTTATAAAACGGAATAAAATATGTACACGCTGACAATAAACTTGTTCTAGAAAACATGTCTTGTGTGAAATCGCTCCAACTAGGAATTCAGCTCAACCCGATTTTCTGCCGGCTTACAGTAAATAAGAAAATTCATCCGAATTGTGCC
Organism: Pachliopta kotzebuea; assembly: GCA_018246255.1. Taxonomy (NCBI): domain Eukaryota; kingdom Metazoa; phylum Arthropoda; class Insecta; order Lepidoptera; family Papilionidae; genus Pachliopta; species Pachliopta kotzebuea. The sequence goes on along the minus strand of DWLS01004419.1, from coordinate 10,217 downwards.
GTTAAACGTAATCGAGCGTTGTGGAAAGTATTAAAGAAGCAGACGCCATATTGCATAAGTTTAGATGTTACAATGGAAACTTTGGATGTAGCACCAAGTGTGCACAATTCCTCTTTGGCAAAATACGTTCTAGTCATCAACCGAAGTACTTTAATACAAAATGTAAAGACTCGTGCGTAGATTTGATGTTATGCAAGAAGTGATAAATATTTATATATTAACTCTTGGTCATAGAAAATAATTTCAAGTAATTTACTTTTTTTTGTTCATACGATGTAAACTGGAGTTCAACAGGATTGTATCGTGATAGTAAGTGGTAATTAAGTCTTTAATGACGCTGGTTATAATAATAAATAACACTGAGCATATTGATTTCTTTGCTTTGTAACATGAGAAACTAAGTCTCATCACTTCAGTATGTTTATTAGTTACAACTTTTAAACCGTTATACAGTAATGTTTGAATAATAGCAGGACGATCATTGTAGGAAAAAAAATTAAAAATCTCTTAATTGCAATGAACCAAATGGTTTTCTCAATAAAGACTTGATTATTTTTATATCCAAATAACGTCTTAATTTTTGAACTTTTATTATGGACAGTCATAAATATGAGAATAAATTAAATATTGGTATAAAACAAATATATATTATATTGATGGTGAAGAAACTATTTACCTATATTTTTCAAAATAGGATGAACACGAAGTATTTATTGTCGGTACTGTAATAAAGAGTTCTTTCATGTAGTTTCGAGTTATTGATAATAGAACTAAAGTACTTTTATTTGTAGGCGACTAAATAGGTATTCATTAAAATACCCTTTTGTGCCTCCCACTTTTTGAGGCTTACATATTAAGGTAAGTCAAAGATGTAGTTATAATAAACCTCTGAGTCGAGGTGATTTAGTGTTTCTTGCAGGACAGCGAGGGTACTAGAAAAGGCTATGATCCTTTCAAGAATATGCATAGTAGAGGAAGCTGCCAGTGCGTTTTGGAAGAGATCTCAGGATCCCGGGGAGAGTGATTTAGTAGGTAACAACCCCATATAACCCAGATTTGAACATTTTTTGGTTAACTTGAAATAATAATAATATCAAAGGTGTCCAAATAGGCGTAACATTTTCAATTTATGAAATGTATTTAATTGTGTCTGTAAATTATGAATAAATAACAGTAAATTTAAACCAAGACCAACTTTTCAGCAAATATTATTATTAAGAAATTACTAGTTTTTAGTAACAATATAACATCTAATCAAATAAATGGAGCAAATGAATGAATGCTAATGGAATCAAATGATAGAGGCTTAGTTAAACTTCTGGTGTAATGGAAATATAAAAAAGTCTGCATTACTTAGATATTTTATGGCATATTTTGTTTATCAAGACACATCTTCTGAATCATTGTTTTTTTTATCGATGTTTTGCTGGGAAATTGTAACAGTGTGCATTTGTTTCGCTACATTTATCCAGAGAAGCTCCCTTGCTACATTTCATTAGTGCTGTCGTTTTTTTTCTTTCCCTCTTCTTGTTTTGTTTTGCTGTGCTTATGGCTTTTTTAATTAATTCACGTAATTAAAACAGACAATGTAAATTTAATAATTTTTCTATGTGTATTCTAATATGTAACATAGAGTCTTAATGAGAGATGCCTGATGGTTTCATAAGATTCTTTTAAAATTCATAAAATTCAAACGTGAGTATAATTTTGTAAAAAGGGGAATAAATGAATAATGAAAATTAAAGGACGAAAAAAAACTGTTCCTATTGAATATAGAAAAATTAAATAATGGATTATTAAGAACATGCATAGTAAGGAACAATATGAAAGAGTTTAAAATTAGTGTGATTATGGCGCTACTAAAACCAAAACACAGAACTAGTGTTTAGTGTATCTAGGATAACTAAAAAATTCTAGAACTAATAAAAGTAATATTAAAGAACTTTACATGTTAGTTGTAATTATTAGATATCCTCAGCAATAAATAGATAAAATTAGCAATTTAAATTTCATTACATGTTACGTTTTACATTCAACACAGACACACTCTACGATTAATGAACGCATTCAGCATCGCTTAATTTGTGCAATATAAATCAGATACATGAAAGCGTAAATTAAATAACATTGTAAATTACCATTTCATATACACTACAGATCCAATTACGTTTTTATCCCGGAGATATGAACACTCATTTGTAACTTTCCTTACGGAGAATTAATGAAGATCATGTAACACCAGGTAAATCCTTTGCTATTCGTTATTTTAATAAACAATAAAGTTATATCCTTTTTAATTGATTTCAGTAACACAAATTAATTACTTATTATTTAATTTAAACAAAACATATCTTTACCTCCTCGATTTTAATATTAGATGATGTGACAACATCAGGAGCTAAGTTAAACCTTTGGTATAGAAACGAATGAGAATACATAGTAACATTTCACTTAAGGTACGCAACTATCACAAAACTCAATTTGAGTATGGGATATTTCTATACAAGTTTGGTATGCGTAAAAATTACTTGGATCCTCGCAAAGGTAATAAAAATCGAACTTTTTTTATCAAACAGTACAAAGCATCACTATTGGCTATGAATAGTAATCATCTTTGGCCTTCTGTAATAATATGTGTGTTCAATACGGTAAAGGATTAGAATTGATCGGTGTTTGTGTATTAATCATTCGCTCTCAAGTCGTCAATTAATCAAGTTTAAAGCATCTGGTTGACAATGAGCTGTCAGCTTAAGTAGTGTTTAGTTTACGTAGCAATGTAAACAATAATTTGTGGATAGGCTTGTCTTGTTTGAATGCCTTCATTGTTAACAGTTTACTTGCTTTTAACAAGAGATCAACACAATTTATCATTGTATGTACAAATGACGTAGAGCTTAATTCAAGAAAAGTCAGTGGATAAAAGGCTTATGGTTGGTACGAGAACATGAATGCTTTAAAAATTTTTGTTTAATTAAATACATAAAATTGCGTCAACCGTATTGAATCAAGCACTATTTCACACATGTGTATGATGTAAGCTTAATTAATTTTTCAGGGACTCGAAACGTATTTTTTTTATAAATGAAGTAAAAGTGGAAAGCCGTTAACGTAGAAAATGAAATGTGTTCGGTCTACCGAATCAGCAATGGCATTAACCCCCGTAGTGTGGCAATCAGGGAGTAAGTGGGAATTTCCGCGTCGTTTGATACAGCTCCCGGCTAAATGTTAAGAGCTCGCCAGCGGAAGTACGGGTCCCTCTGACGGAGACACACAAACGAAAAACCGTCGCGAGGTGCTCTTGTGTGTTAATTTAATCATAGTTACGAGTACACGAACGCGGCCAACGCGTGAATGTTATTACTTTCACGAGTGCCCGCTGGATTTTATAACTGGATTTAATTTCTGAAACGTTATTTTATAACATCCGATCTAAAGTTTATTGTAAGTAATTTATTTAAATTCCCATTTAGTGGCATTCAAATTTATTGCTGATACCGGATTTTATAGTCCGTAAATTTTGAGGATGCTAGATAAAATTTTATTTATGTTATGAAAGGATTCATAAAGACTCGAAACGCGCGTGAACATATTTTTAAAAAAAAAAATAATCAAAGAGATATTTAAAGAAAAAACCACTTTCAAAATTTTAAATATTTATAAATTTGCTTTAAGTGGTTACCATAAAATTAAATAAAAATTTAAGTAATATATCATTCGCATACCTTGTAGTGAATGCAAAAACATTAAGTAATGATTATTTAAGCAGAAAAATAATTTTTTACATAAAGTGTGGAAACATAACAACAATTGAATTTAGGCATGACAATTTATTATGGTTTTAAACAATATCACCATTTGTTTGTCCGAAACGGTAAAAGTTTATGAAATTGGAGAGAAGAAATAACTCGCATCGATGAATTAAAGAAACAAAAATTTTATTCCATGTACATAAAAAAAAAACACTACTGACGCTATCTTTTCCAGTCTCCCTTTGGTCGTACATCGGCATATGAAGGCAAGCGTAGCTTCTTATCGCCGGAACAAAGTCACCGCGCAACAAGTGACGTACAACGCGCTTTGAAGCAGTTTTCCGCCACAAACGGATTCTTTTTTTACCAAACCCGCCGTAGATTCAAAATAGAAATAGAATTGTATTAAGTAAATGTATTGAGTATTTGTTAAATTATTTTAACAATTTACAAAGTTTAAATTCTGATTTCTCCTATATCTTACCGTTGACAAACATTTCGTATGAGTTTATTTACTTTCCGCCACTTTACAAAGGGGACGGATTTGCGCTTGCGTCAAATGAGAGGGAGAAAGAAAGTAGAAAGGCGGTTGATAATCTTTCTCGCTCTGACCAATCGATTAGTCGCATAACGATAGCGGCTTCTTAAATGCAGATGTGTCGTGAACACTAACGTCAGTCGGAAAGCAGCAGGCCTTTAGAGTAGTGGAATATGTTCGCAGGCCGGTTCACTACGTTTACGTTGTTCTTTGTGGTGATTTCACAGAGCATAATATAATTGATGATTAATAAATGTGATTCGTTTTAAATATTATGAAAATATATTACAATCAAATGTCGCAGAATATTAATATGACTTTAATTACTAAATTCTGATTGATGACATTCGTGTGATTGTCATCAAAACGCTCGTTATGTGCAAAACGAAAAAAAAAGTCGTTTGAAGTGGTTGAAGCTGGCGGTACAATATTCAAGGTAAGAATAATACAAACAAATAAAATTTACTTAAAAAGGATTTTTAGTCTTTTATTGATGATAACAATGCTTGTTATTTATTAACATTTGTAGAAGCTTTCATTTTCGAATAATATTTGTAGAATTAGCATTTCCTCTAGAGGGTACCACAACTGATTCCTAGAATTTTATATAATTATATTGAAATGTTTATAATGTTTTGGTCTTAAATAACTAATATGACAAAATTAAACAAAAAGTAATTAGAGGAAAACCAAACTGAAATGTTTTAAATTATCGTACGTTTTTTTATTTTGAGTTTTAAGTTAATTTATAATATTAAAATAATAAGAACTTTTGTTATGACGCATTAACATGATATGTCTCTCAATCGTATATTTTGTATATTCAAAATATACGATTGAGAGAAATTAATACGGACTACTTTATTTAGTATCACTTATTCATATAGAAAGGTTGATCAATTTTGTTTTTGTTTTGAAGACTGGTGACGAATACTATTTTGACTTTTTAATTGTTTGAGGATATACCGATGTCTGTTTTTTTTATATTTCCGTTAAGTTTTTGGAGTTATTCAACTCATTGTTTCGTTGTTTATTTTATATATACTATTCATTTGCCTGGTAGAGTTCATTTTATAAATTATAATCAAAATCTAAAAAAAAAAACATTTTACTTCCATGTAGTAATAAAATGAACTTATGAATCATAAATTACTTATTTTCCTCATTTTCGCCTTCGGGAAATTTTCGAGCACAGTTGACACCCTATCTACCATCTCATAGCCTTTTTACGGCTCACATGATATTGAACATTTTATTTAACGATCGGCACGTGGATTCGTGTGACGATAGATAGCATACTAATGACAACATTGATAATATTTTAGCTACTTTCAAGTTTCACATTTATGTTTCAATTCCAAGAAAAAATTTCTCATTTAGTTAAAAGTTCTATGTTATCGTGAAAAACTTTGGAAGGTAGCTGGTAAAAAATTTCATTTTAGTGTATCATAAAATTGACTTCTATATTGCAAAGCAATCTTCGCTCTATCCGAAGTAATGTATCACAACATTGAACTCGGAGCGAAATCTACGGGGAACAGGATTTATTACATTCTTCTTCGACTTGTGGCTGCAGTGAAGCAAATACTTGGACTATATCGCGTCTTTAAAATAGAAAGTAATATTAGCAATAACGGCAGAATTCCTGGAAACCATAGACATTGCAAAGAATGTCATATCAACTATTTTCAAATTAAATAAATATATTTTTTTTTACATTAATAAATGTTTCATCGTTTTATAATAACATAATCTTTATTAATAAGAAAAGGATGATGTACTGGTGAAAGGTTTCGTTGCTGGAGACCGCCTAGATACAAACAGTAATGTGCAAATATCATAGTGTTCCGATTTGAAGAGTGCTGTTTTCTAGTTAAAGGGTTATAAGTAACGAGAATTAAAACCTTATGTCTCAAGGCGACGAACGCAATGTAATTTGGTGTATACCATCTTAACCAGCGCCACGTTGTTATGAGCAGGCAACACTTAATTTTAAGTGAACTTCTTGCTCGTATCGTCGCCTCGTTTCATAAAAAAAAGTTAAACCTTAATTATGTTCCAATGATATTTAAATATTAAAGTGTTTTGTTGACAACAAAAACTAATTACGATAATTGGAGGTAACATAATTTTTTTTCATAAGAAATTCAAAGGTGATTACGTTTACTACAAATAAGTTTTGTTAGCGATTTTCGCTCCTATCTTTTTGTACATACATGTTTAATATTTGAGTTTACTTTCGGTTCTTTCGGTATTGTGTAAGTTTCCATTTATAGTTACGCCAATTGAGATCTTCAGCTAATTTTCAATAAATTCCGTACTCTCGCGAATGTAACGAGCCACGAAAAGAAATTTATAGCCACCGTAATGGCAGTTACCTTAGAAATGCGTGTTAATCTTCTGTGAAAAAACTCGTGATGTTTGAAAAAAGTCTTGTGCTTTCGTGATAACATCAAAGCTTTTACGTGTTTGATATTGATACTAATTCGTTACATTTGTTGATAAAATAACAGAAGAAATTATTATACCACTCTTTACATACCTTTATCGAAAATGTAATAATGTTTTATACTAATTTAACAGTATTATTATGTCTGATGATCAACTAAAGAGTATGATTATTGTTAATTATATTTCAATTACTTTAGTAAGGTATTTTAGTAAAGAAATAAAACGTTTGAGAATTCTGTTGTGCTGAAATACAAAATAATTTAGTAGGATGTAGGTAGCAAAGAACAGGGCATTTGTTTTCAGTAATTAAAAATACGCAAACAAAACATTAGAAATTCGGAAACCATTCTCTGATTCATGTTTACGGAACCATACTTGAAGATAACGGTGAAAATGCTTCCTCTACGAGCTGGCGCGATTATTTACCTGTATCTGATTCTTTGTCTATTTTCACTTCACGAGCTCCGTTTTATTTATTCTGAACGATTGGCTCTTTCCGCCATTACAAATGATAGGAAAGTTTTATTTGTACTTATACATTTGTTCGTTGTCATAAATGACAGATGATGATTCTGTGAATGGAAATATTTTAAGATTTTGAGAACAAATACATAGGCTCCCAACAAGCTATACTTTTTTTATAAATGACTGCATTGTCATCTGATTAATATCTAGTACGTTGTACTTGATTTACAGTGTTTGTGTTTTACGGTTCGGTTTTCAATTGAAAAATGGATATTATCAGTAGTTGCCGAAAATATAGAATATTAACTCTTAATTGGGTTATTATCCCTTATCTTATAGATGTCCGTCCCCACTGTATTTTATTGTCTGCCCCTTTCTCCATTCACTTCCTTTTCTTTCATTGATTAAATATAAATATAGTAAAAGAGACCCATTTATTAAAAAGCATTAAAAAGACTTTTTTAAAACTATTATAATTGCTATTCTCTATTATAAATACAGACAGTCATGTAAATTTTTAATTGTAAAGTAAACACTTTCACGTGTACTATGTTATTATTCGGTTATACCGCCTTCCAACAAGTTACAATAGATTTAGATAAATGAGTGCTCGCTAATAAAAAATATTTTAAATTATATTTTTATACTATTTTATAATTTCACCTTTAATTGACCGACACTCACTAGGAAATAGTTTCTAAAATAGATTACGTTAAAAGCTTTTCTAAACCGCTAAATGCATTTTTATTAAAAATATTACAGCGATGTCTCATAGCGTTTATGATAAATAAATTAATGTATATTTATTTTCCACGTCAAGAGTATTTGAAACAGCGTTTTATGTAATTTATGTATAAACTAATTATGAAAATTTTTGCAACTTTTCTTAATTATTATCATAGTTTTAAAGGCCCTCAGTTTGTTAGCGGTAAAATAATTAAGTATGAAATTCATGTGCTTATTATTATTTACAATATATTTTAATGCCAGTTTGCTTTAAGACACCGATGCTAATAAATGTTAAAACATTTGTAGATTATTTTTTCTGGTCTTCTTTTTACTTGGTAATAAGTGACAATAAGATCGTGGATAACAAGAAGCGTGAACGTTCTGGATACTACGGCCCTCATATGTTGATAACATAGCAATGATGGTATAGTGACAATTTTGCTATATGAACGTGGTAGCATATATAAAACCCAGTCACAAATGATACTCCTCGTGGACCTCTGAAATCGAACCAGCACCGTCGTGTTACAAGAGAAGCGGTTATCTACAGCGCCAAGGATGAAGTTAAATACATGTTCCGTTATAACTGTGTCTTTAAAATAGCAATTAATCTATTGAGTAATAATTTAACTGCTGCTCATGATTCACTTAAGGTCTTTAATTATAAAATGTAAAAAAATCTTGCCATGTTATACTAGCAATTGTTCTTTTCTTTTGTCGCAGGGGGGGAACTAAAGCAACGCTGATGTACTTACCGGAGCCAACACAATGGATCAGTGGATGACGGTGGCTAGTGCACTGCTAGCATTTTTATTATATTACAATACGCTCAATGCAGGATTTGTTTACGACGACAGGTAATTTTAAACTTGAAACATTTTATTAACAAAGATTTTTTTGCAGCAATTTAAGAATACTAGGTCTCTCTCAATACTGCTGTAGTGTGCGGAAGCGTACCCGTAGTTCCGACTAGTGGAAATAAGAGGATACTCATTTTGGGGATCCGCGTTTATGAAATTCTATTGCCAAATAGCGGTGAAGTCGACTTTATATACAAGTAACAAGTTGCCAAGTTTAAACATGGACTTCCGAATTATTAACAGGATAATTGCCTTTTCAGAGCGATTAATTTTACTCTTCTGTGTTTATAACAAAGTTATGTTTATTACTCTAAAATTTCTTGTAATATCTTAAGCAGGAGCAAGTAAAAGAACGTAAAACCGATTGATGATGATAAATATCATATAATCTTCTTCATATTCTACTACTAATATCCTATAATAATTTATTTACATACTTAACCAAGTTATCCCTGATGCTCAATTAATAAAATTAAAACTGTAATGAATAGGAAGCAGTAATATCAAAAATTTAAACTGACGAAGTTTTCAATAGTATAAAAAATATTATCTTATTAATTACTGATATATACATTTGTTTATTTTATAATACAAAATAAAATAAATGAGGAATATAAACTAGATCTATTTAATATTGATTGTGAAAAACTTACTTTTTGTAAATCATACAAATGCTTCATTTCAACGGTCTTATTCGATCGCGTCGTTATTACAAAACCTTGTAAGTCTTAACTAAGTAACTCAATGTTTCTTGGAGTTAAGAAAAAAATTATCTAATCCGTTTAGATAGGCTGATATTGAGATTCCATAGTTTTAATATTGATGATTGATTACTTATTTTTAAAATGATTCTAATGTTTTCTGGTGTCGATTCTGGGCTTTTTGGGAACTTCATAATGTGTTTAACTGTAACAAACTTTTGAAGAAAATTGCAACAAAATGTAAATTAACCAATTAATAATCTTAACTACAAAAATATTTATCTAAAAATACTTATTTATTAATTCAGTTTTTGTTAAAAGTGGTTTGTTTTTAAACATATTACGTAGAACTCAGGTCAGTACTCGTGCTATGATTATTGTTTTCAACCTTCACTGATTTTGCTAGCGTCTTCCTTAATTACTAACAAACTTAGCTTTAACTTTTATTAATTATGCTATAACTACTTAATGGATCTATGTATGTTTACTATTCTACATATACCTAAAAAGTAAATACCTTCTTTATTGATGTTCACTTATTGGTGCTAAAATTTTTGTGCCGTACTCTGACATAGCAATTATGGTATACGTATGTATATCGGTCGATATACATACGTATATCGACCGACTTACAGTTTTTGTGTAGTTTTTTTATGACTTGTTTGTTAATACATATAGACTATCGACTTGTACCTATCTATTTTGGAAGTATGATACAATTACT
>DWLS01004418.1:0-14008 GCA_018246255.1 Pachliopta kotzebuea | reverse complement strand
TTGTTTCACGATACAGATTCACAGTTGGATATTTATAAGGTTTATTTAACATCACTTTTAATATTGAACGCTATGTTGAACTATGTTCTTTAATATCAGATTTGACAATAGACAACACCTAGGGAAAGATTGCCTACTTCGATTTCTTTTGCCTCCGTATTCAGGAACACTGATTACTAATTGCTTTGATATATGCACGTATATAACAGAATATACACGTATTCGTTCTTATCATTCTTTTTTACCACCGGTTATAAAAGAAAGTAATTGTAAACCGGATTAAAAAATATTTATTTAAGGTATTGACTGCAAGCAATTTTACTTTTTATATTTCTTGTACATCTATATTAAACATTAAAGAATAGTTGAATTTGAATAGCCTTTCGCTTTACCAGGATGCTGCAATGGAATAGCACTTTGTACAATGAATAGAGAGGAGCAGTAACTTTTTGAATGATAATCAGTAACTTGTCTGCAATTGTCAAGTGTTACAAAATATCAGCATTCCTTGTTGAATTCCTTACTTATACCAATATAAAATAATAAATTTGTCAACTAACACTTTTCATCTGGTAGTAAATCTTTATAATTAAACTGCCTTCGTTGTTCAGCGGTCAAAGAATCGAGTATTATAATGTCGCCTCTAAGATCTGAAATGGAATGACTCTGTACCAGTAATTGGCTCCCCCGGCTACGATATGATCCTATTTTACATCAGAATTCTCTTAGTATAATAGTACTTCCCTCCCACGTTCGTACTAATGCTACTATACATTTAAATGCATTTCCTTTTATTTATACTTAACACAAAATTTGTTAGTCTAGCAATACGGATTTTTGCAAGGATGTATGAGTACATATGTTTTAAAGAATAGTAATTAAAAATGTGGCGATTAAGACGTTCATGATACTATTAAATTATTTAAATTGCTATTTTCGACTAGACCATAAACAATTTTACTTAAAAATTTGAATATCAATTGCACCTTGGAAATGAGTACACAAATTGATAGTGGTAACCTAGGTGAATAATATAACAACAAAGGGTAACAACGTTACATTATTAGTTTATCAAGTATTCTGTTAGTCAGTTCATAAGTTTTGTCTTTTTAGGTTTTAATCGGCTAGAAGAGGTTTTTATTTAGACTCATAACTTTTGTCCTAGTAAATATTTTGTGTAGGGCCAAGGGCCACGTATAATATATGTATTTCCAGAATACTCTAATTTTGTTCTGTTTTCTTGGAAATTGAAAAGTTGTTAGTAATTTCCACAAATTAATACCCAAAGGCATAGAAAAGCGGGAAGATCGATCTTTCACTTTTTTTTTTAATTTCTTTAATAATTTTGTGATTTAAAAATATTTGTATTAGTAACAGAATAAAAATAAAAATTTACGCAAAAATATTTCACAAATTTGTTTGATTCTAAAAAGAAAATTGTAGAATTTTATTTTGTGTTACTGAAACTTTAACATTAGTCAACACAATTTATCTATTCGTAAATATACTTGTGTATACGGATTAGGAAAACAAATAACATTTGTATTAAGTAATACAAATACAACAGTACGTAACAGTGACAGACTCGATTTAGCGTTAATTAAACAAAACAGGCGCCTCTAAGGTCATTTAGTTTTTATTGTGTTGTTGACACAGACAGGGGAAATGTATTATAGCAAATTGTATTTGTTCGACAAATCTTATTTACCAATAAACCATGCTGTAATTGCTTATTTGGCTGGTAATTGTTGTCTCTACTAGGAATCAGGGTAACGATAACTTTATAAAATGTAAAGAGAGAACTGTATAGCGAATATCTAATATATATGTTTTTAGTTTAATATTAAGTGAAATCATAAAGTTGTTCTGGTAATTACTGTAACGGTAACAGAAAGGTTTAACGTCCATCTACGGATTACAATGTTTAACTATTTATTACCTAAATAAAAAACATGATTATTTAAACATATCTATTTTTACGCCAACATAAAACCATATAACATCTGTTCTACATTATCATCTATATTTACTTTATAAATATTTTTCGCTATTTTGTATATAATTGTTAATAACATTGACAGAGCTTAGCATTAAGATCAATTCGGCTGAAGTAAATAGGAGTTATGGAGCGTAATTGCTAAATTCTCGAACCGCCGATGTATGTAGGTGCCCGTCTAGAGGACGGTCATTATTCCCAAATAGAAAAGTTATAACGGATGTTAAGTTATAATGGATGTTAGGCGAAACAATTCGATTTAAACTTTCACTTTTTTGTTAGTAAATGTATTAAACATACACAACTTTGAACAACAGAGTCTAAAAATAATAAAAACAATAATGTGCAAATTTTACTGTCCGTTTTTTCTAAATACGTATAGGTTGGGAAAATCGTGTATACATCTTCATAAAGATTAATTTCGCTTACTATATAAGCATGTTACTCGTCTCTTTACTAAATCTAACAAAAATGCTGCAGGATCCAGCTACTTTTATTAGAATTTAAATAGCATTTTCATTAAAGCTTTAACCTACTAAAACGTCTTTGCGAAATATGATTCTTATATCCAACAAATTCATGCAATGATTTATATAATATATACAAAACGGAAGAGAATTTCGTCTTATATAACTAAAAATTTGAAAAGTAGTTAATTACATTATACAAATGTGTTAGTCTAAATCTACAAAAATTTAATTATATGGTTTTTTAAGTTTTCGCAAACCTGTTTGAAAAAATTAAATTTACAAGGGAAATACCCTCGTCATAAAACTCAAATATTTAATTCTACCCTAACAAGAAAGCCACATAAGTGTTTTAAAACGCAATCTTAAATACTTAAGTACAGTATGTCTATATGTATAGAAATGGATATCAGTTGCCATGTAGCTAGGGTTTTAAAATAACGACAACAACTTTGTAACTACGTATACCACGACATATTTGTTAAGTTGCTATGGGGTGCGACCCCCGCCCCAATGTATAATGTAGGCTGGCGATTAAGTGGTTTACATCCCTTCCGTATATATTAGATTGTAATGAACCCTAATCTTTATAAAAAAATTAAGGTGCTTAACCAAAATCACTTCTACTACTGACATTATCTCATAAAAATTTATTCTCAGAAATGTTGAAACGATGTGATATCCTATTTATACAATGAATACTACGTTTATGTACAAAAATTTTATATACGATTTACTTTGTAATTATTTTGATGACAAGTGCTTTTTTGTATAACATGTATATTACATATACGTACCAATAATATTTGCAATAACTATAAACAGTAAAATAAAACGTTATAAAAGATAAAAAACATTTATTTACTAGCTACGTTGCCATGATATCAACTGCGTAATTCAAAAATAGTAAAATTTAATCTAATACAAAATACCATGTACTAATATAATTTGTCAACGTCTTATTTTAAATCGACATTGTATCGCAAAGCGTCACCCCGAAAGAGATCGATACATCAATGTCACTCAATGCGCTGATGTAGCGTTCCCACAGATTAACGAAATGAATGTCTCACCAATGCCTGTTATAGCCCTGACAAGTTTCAATGACCATGATGATAAAACAATCGACAAAATAAAAAGTAAGTACGTAGTAAGTGTCAAATTCACCAAAACTCATATTTTATACAATTATTGTTCTCCCTCTCATGATTTAATAATACGGAAAAAGCCAAGATGACTGTATACTTAGGTATAACCCAATTATACAAATGTTTACTTCTTAATTTACTACCGATTTAACAAATATCTATTATAAAGTTAAGAAATTTTTTGATATGTTCGTGATTGCTCTGTTGCCTCTGATAATTAAAGAGAGGCGCCGTGACGGCACCGAGATAAGTTCGCACTAATTACTAAATCATTACCAAATCACAAATGTAACTTCTCATAAATATTTTCTACAAGAAAAAATAACGCAAATATAAATCACAGTGCAAACCTTGTATGCAAAATTTTGTAAAAACCATGAAATGCTATCTATGATGTCTTTAACCAACCACCCAACAATCGAAGGCTTTAAAGGTAATGATTTATGTACATTAAATACAGTTCTCACCGAAACTATGTGTAACCGCGCGTGGAAAGAAGACATAGTAATTGTAGCGGGTTTAATATATCCATTGACACGTGATAAGTTCACGGATATCTTATTACGATATCGTTCCAGTCGTGAACGCAAACCAACAGTTATAACAGATGTCATACATTGAAAAAATCACTTCATGTCGCGATTATACTATAAAATTGAATTACAGGAAAAACGGGTGGTAGGTCTCTGTGGCCTATAGCTCTGTAATCCCGGGCTATCAAGAATAGGACTAAAGTGAGCTCTGCCTGTCGTAGAAGGCGACTGAAAGGGTTTTCGGGTTCACGGGCTTCGAAAGTGGGGACCCTCACTGCCTGTGGGACAATGATCTGTTAGCTGAAACTAATATATACTAGCACAACACACAGTATATTCTCTTTCAGAGATTCCAAGAAGAAGGAATACTCAATCGTCTTTTTTGTTCCCAATCGCATTCCTTGACAGACGGCGCCATTGACTGCCCTTTTTCTTCCTCCGATTTTCTTTTCGGATCGCGCTGCTGGCGCGATTGCCAACAGATGTGGCGGTGGAGTACCGCATAGATCACCCACTAATATTCAAAAGGTGAATTCTTTAGCAAAGTCCTTGTAACAATCCTCCTAAACTCCCTGTCATATCTGACATAATGTTTTCTTTTACGTTTTCTGACACATTTTTATTTATTTTTAAATTATTGTCTAATAGCCAGTACTTGTGCTGCAGTTACACCGCTACACTGCCCATTAAGTGAGCCCTGGGCGGAAGACAAGTACGAAGTGGTCTCATATTTTGTCATAGCACACTGCGGGTGCCGAGAACGGTAACTATTCTCCCTGTGATGCCCTTTACAGCATTGCAGGAAGGCACCGGTGAGTTCCGTAGGAGATCCCGGGGTCTTTTCAATGCACAAAGGATGACCACCGAAGGAGTTTTAGGAGGTATAAATCCTTCATAACCCTGACTTCCCCCTAGAAGCATGGTATCATTACAAGATTTTCCCCGCGACAATAAATCTTGCTGTTGCTGCAAATCATCTACATAGGTACCACCGCAATTCCTATTTCAAGTGCCATCCAAACTATGTAAACATTACCGTGTTTTGGTTTGAAGATAACTGTAGGTAGTGAAAGGCCCGGGGTAACGAGACTTAGCAAAAATGTATATGTATACAATACAAAAATGTATGCTTAACAGAAGATGTATATAATGTGGTGCTTTGCATACCAATTTAACCAAGTAATTATGGGCAAGCGTATACTTTGCAACAAATAAACGTCTTGCTCGTCACGTCGTTTCGTCGAATAAAACAAGGGATTTTTCTGTCAATGAGTATACACTGGTAATATGTGTTTAAAGTTAAAGGCTTGTGGAAGCCGCAGCACCTCCGCTATTAGAAATGACGCGCAAATACTATTTCTTTTGTAATAATTAATATAATGAAATGAAACAATAAAATTAATTCCTTTGATCTTATAACTTTTGATTACTATACTACTAAGTCATTTGAATAAAATAAATATGCCACCGTAGTTTAAATCTTTGTCGCCATAAAGTTTTCTGATACTATATTAAATTTCTAACTTAGATCTTTTGAGAGTCATTCAATACGGATTCCGAAGTTCTCATCGTTATTAGAACTTTACTGTAAGTCATTTGTTAATGTCTTCACTGAACGATTCATTTATATTGCATGTATTCATGTTACGTTTTCGCTGTACTAAGAACTATTAATTATGTTTACATCACTAATTTGCGAAAGCGTGTGAATGGTGTGTGCTACGGACTGTCGCCATCATTAGACTTGTTCAAATCAAGTCATAATCATTGTTTAATTTTCTTTTAAATCTATTTGCGTGAATCTTAGGGCAACAAATACTCAGTGTTAGGCAAAATACCGTGTAATCTTTTCATGATTTAACAATGTACATTGTGAAATAAATTGTTATCCTTATCGAGTTGTTAAATCATAAAATTTAAACCAATCAACAAAAAATACTTGATTAACATTTAATAATTATAACTAATTGTTCAGAAGCTATAGTGCTTCAAAATACACATAAGTATAAAGATATTTTTTTACACTGTTCGTCCAAGTTTTTACTTGAATTAATTAATTGTCGAAGTGAGCAGAACGCTCACCTGGTAATAAGTAATACATCCATAACAATACAACGTATAAGAGATCATTATGAAACATTATGTTGAGTCTTATAATGACCTTCTTTATATATGCGAATACTATACGTTTAATAAAACAACTTTTTATGAATTTAATTGCGTTTGTTTAATATGGTTTATTGTCAAAATGTGGACGCTTCGCAACAGCTGTGGACACGGAGATTCTCACAAAATATAATAAACGCGATGAAATTAGTAAAATTTAGTTTTAATTAATGTTATGCCTCATTAATTTTACTAACTACAACATACTTTAAATATAAACATTGCCTACTGCAGTTCCGCAGCAGAAGTAGGTGGTAGATACATATCCAGACAATCTCCGGCAACGGAGATCTATCACCGATATACTGATGGTACGCACTACATGCCTGTCCATAACAACGTGGCACTAAGATGATATACACAGCACTACTTTGCGCTCGTCGCCTTGAGACATAAGGTGTTAAGTCTTGTTACCCCTATAGTTTCACTAACATACAGCACCCTTCAAAATGAAACGGTAATGATTGCACACTTCTGTTTGGTGGCCGAAATAGGAGCTACAGTGGTACCTACCTAGACGGTATCCGGTAATGGAGACCTACCACCAGTAAATTATTTATTTTATCTATTGTTTCAACGATTTAATAAATTTTGAGAATATGAGAGTGAACGCATCTTTACGTTATACTGTCAAGCTATGTAGATACGTAGTTCTGTTACTCGCAGACGGTCTGAACCAGCGACAAGCGAATGCATCCGAATAGCAATCTTTATCCGACTCCGTCACGTTCGGGTACGGCGCTCTGCGCTCGGCGCCCGACGCTCAGCTCGTTTAGTTCAGTCAGTCCGGAGGTGTCCGCGGGCGGGGCGGCACGTGCTGTGCGCGCCTCGCATTTGTATTGTTTTGGCTTTTAAATCATTGTTTAATTCTATCCGTGTAGAATCGATACGACATTGATACAAATTTAATTCACTTTTGGTACTGCATGCGCTGTTAAAGTTGCATAATATAATAAAACAATTATGTGTTTGTGTACTTAGAGCGAGTAAGTACATAAGAGGTGATTTATTGACAAGTGAAACTTTGGATCGTTCATTCATGTTGGATGTTCCCATCTATGTTTTGTCATTGAACCATAAACGTGCAAGTGATCTTTGTTATACAGGGAAGCATGCAAATCAATAATCAAATGGATGCCCAGCTGCGAGCAACCGAGTGCTCTTACTGTGAGGTTTATTACACGGTTGCATATTGATTGGTCCTCCACAGGGATCACTGGAAACATCTTATATAGGTAAGAAATTAAATCACCAAAAACTATATGAATTTAAAATACTAATCACTTAAATTAGTAGAAAATTAATTAATTTTTCGTTAAATATGTAGTTGTTAAAATTTCATTTAAATTATTTATTTGCCCCCAAGTACTTGTACCTACAAACACGAGATTTTTTAAGTATAAACTTTAGCCGAAAATGTGAAGCATAATTTTGTACATAAACTGTAAAATTATAAATCACTACGTCAGATGATTGTAAACAAAAATGTATTTCAAGTACTTACTGCTACAAAATAAAAAGCAGCGTTTTTATATTATTCTATTATGTTAATCATCACTCATATGCTTTTGATAGATATTTATAAAAGCAATTATTAATTATTGTAACTTCCTAATACAGCTAGAGATAAAACGTAAACAGACCTCTCGTTTATTCACGTAATCATAAACAAGTGCACGTTTGTACTTTCATATCAGTTTTCTCTGGGATAAGAATGCTACTTCACATGCGATGAAAAGACTGTGATCACTGGAGCAGAGATAAAACGCATAGTTAAGGTATATACACTATCATTAACTTTCATTGAAAGTTACTAGAATAACTATATCGAAGTAATTCGAATCATACTATGTTCTTACTACAATAACAAGCTACCACCGGCACATTATTAAAAGATAAGTAAATAACAAGATAACAGAAAAGTTCCACGTACGCTTTTTCACATAATGTGCAAATAATATAAATTACTCTGTTGACAAAGAGTCCAATGTAAGTCTAAATCAATCATTTAATCCTTAGTCGCAAATAAGAACTGTATTACGAGCAAATTGCTACTATATATCGAGCGATGACACATTCGCCTGTCGAGATGTTTTGTTACAGAAGTGGACTAAAATGTAATTCGAAGAATATTTGTACAATAACTACCTTTGACTTAAAATCTTTCCGAAAAAATTATGAATAGGAATTAAATAAAAAAAACACATCAACACAATCAATTTGTAAACAGACTATAACAAAATTACAGCAAAATGCAATACTTTTGGAATAAACAAAATAATTCCTACGAGGCTATTCCCATTGTTTGAAACGAGATTTATAGCGTTAATAATACAGTGAGCGTTAGTTTAACAATTCTTGTAGACGTCGTCGCCCACCTACCTGCACGACCTTACGTCTGAGATTCAGTTACTGGAACAATGGGACTGGAATTGAGATATGCTGCATAGTACTACAATATTGAACTATGATTATTCAAACAACTATTTGAACCTGCCGGTACATTAGAACAACATTATCAATATGTATTATTCCTTAACGATTTACACTTCGTTCATGACTCATTCTCATACAACTACTTAACAAAACTTATCCAAATTTTTTACAAAATGTACGTACATGTTCCTTTACGTACATTTAATACACTTAATCAGGTGTGAAATTAAATGATTAATGATTTTTAGTGCAACATAATGTAATATGAGAGAAATCTTAAAGCGCAGTTGCAAAGCCCATCTGACCGCAAGGAGGGAAGGTACAACCAGTTTTGCCACCTGGTTGCATCACGCACACTTTTGATCACCGTTTTTTGTACAAAGTTTAAATTTATATTCAAAATTAACTTGAATTACTATTTATCGCCATATATACAATTACCAATTTTAATAAAGGTGCTACTGTAAGTTGAAAAAAGTCTTTGTTTCCAGCATCTAAATACAATACTCAATTAATCAATAGTTATTACTTCGTAATAAAGTTTTATAATTTATTGTCTCTATTAAATTCCAACAAACTTTCTAACAATATGACGAAGTATTGACTACTTAATACCAAATTGTGTGAAAGTTTTAGATGATTCAGTGAAAATTGGTTTCAGATTTGATATTATAATACCGATAGATGACTTGAATTTTTTGTTTCATTATTGATTATGCAACTCTGAATATTGATATTAAATACGCCTGTTATAATTACTAATCAACTTGAATTCTAAACAGACTATTTACTAAAATAAATTTAAATAGCACTATGTGAGTGCATAAATTCACCAATTAACATTTGTGCTTAAACTTTACACAACTGCATTTTTAAAAAACGTATTACGGAAACAATAAATAACAACAGCAAGGTCGGACGTTACATTGACTATTAACTCAGATCATTTCCTATTTCATTTTCACTGTAAACTTATTATGATCTAGATTTTCTTAGCTTTTTAATATATGAGTTATAAAAAATATTTGTGGTGCGGATCTAAAAAGGCTCAAATGAAAGTTATCTTCGTAAAATCAATGTACAATATTTCTTGTGGTAAATAGCGAATGAAACAGATGTCAACTCAATATACTTACACTCTGCCGCAGTGTACTTCAAAAATATCATTTTATTGTTATCTTACAATTACTGAATTGCAGAACAAAAAATAAATTATTAATGTATTTAAAAACTTACTTTTTTTCCTCGCAACTTAATTATTTATTTTAATCTTAAAAAATATTCCCTACCGATTCACCTTATTCGTGATATGAATCAAGGCATACTTCACTGTGGTCGGAAATTCCAATGATCCCTGTGATTCATCATCCTTTATCCCTAAAGCTTAACCAGATATAAATGAAAAGGGCCCAATGCATTTTGAAAAGGTTTCGAAACAAACTATCAACTATTAAGTTTGCACTGCAGTATAGACAAAAGATAAGCTAGTAATAGCGTTGTTCTTACATCTGTTACAAATTATAATATAATTAGTAAGAATTACATTCAGATTATACATAAGCAATAATATTAATGATTGTATGAGACTATTTTAAAATAGTATTATACGTACATTTAACTTTCATTAAAGCTAATAATTTTGATGCTCGAGAACAGTTATCGCAGCGATATTTTTTCCGATAATACAACCCGATGGTTCTTATTGAAATGTTTCAAAGATAAGATAACATTGTCACTGTAAGAACTCAGACTTAACATTCCACATTGGCTAAAGACCGTAGTTGCTATTTGTGGTCGACCGGTTCGAACCAACCGATCTTAACGTACTATCCCGAACGTTTTGTACCAGATGTATATAAACAGGGAGTACGCATCGGTTGCTAGTTATTATAGTTAACTTAATTTGCACTAAATCCGAGATTTTTAACATAGAAGATTTATTGTTATAGGCTATAAATCGTCTAGGGTGACTACAGCGCTATTTCTCCTACAAAGTAGTAGTGTGCCCTAAAAAATTAAATAACTAGAAACAAAAAAATATAAAATTATCGTAACTATCAAATTGAACAAAGGATACTCTCAACTTGACTCAATTTTATTTTATATTTACTTAACTTCAATTAGACGGTATTGTAACATATGTGACTGCATACTTCTCGGGATATGTTGCCTCGTACCATCGGGGATCTTGGGTCCTTTTCTTTTTATTTTTCAATGGAACGACGGAAGGATCAGGATCCAGTAATTTCACTAGATTACTGAACTGAAAGTATTTTAAACCGGAATGTAGTAATTATCGCACACTATTGTTTGGCTGCAGAAATAGCGCTGCGGTGGTACCTACCTAGACTGTCTCCAGTAAGAGAGACCTTCAAAAGTTCTTATGTTTTACCTTCAATAGATAACAATGTTACTAAAGAAAATAATTGTATATCTCTACTAGTATTCACATAGTCTTTACGGTAAGAGAACCCACTCCACTATAAATTTCTCAGATTCGCCGCGTATGTTTATACCATATTTTACATGTGAAGTACGCTATAAACAATCTATTATATACTAAACCGAGAGCCAGACGTAAACAAATACGGTAAACAAATTATAATATACGTAAACATTTATTTAAATGATATCAGTATATCTTGAGTAATTAAACTATTGAAACAATAACTTTCATCTTGTTTCATAGTAAGTTTGTTATAGAAACTAATGCATGTGAAACATAATTCTTTTTATGTATATATGTTTGGCAAATTTATGTAACACGAATTTCAAAATAGCTCATTTATCGATAAAACGTTATAGATTTATATCTAATATATGTATGATGTATGGTTGAAGAACATCAAAGCACATCTTTAATGGATCTATTCGAACCTCAAACGTTAATAGAATTTTCTCTTATTGCATCCACACAATGTTATAAATTTTGTTTTAAGCAATTATTGCATTATCTGCAAAGAGCATTTGACAGTTTATGTTGTTTTTATGCAACCATTGTATTTTTGAATTCACAAATATTTAAAAAAAATTACTTCGTATTAAATGGCTGTGACTTTGTAAAATAATGTGAAGTAAATAAATCAAATTATACAATATCTTGTTAATAAGATAAAACGTTAATAAATTCAATTAATTATAGCTTTTATCCAAATAGGTAAATTTGCAATGTTTGGGCCTTCCCTGTAGGCATACCACTACCTCCATAATGACTTCTCGGGAAATACATGGCAAATAATTTAAATCAGACATCGGTAATCAGTATTAAATTTTAACATAAATAGATTACTTAGGAAATGATTGATTAGCAAGCGAAATCTCAAGGTTTCGTATATTGAAACAAGGAAAACATTAATGACCTAATAATTAGCCGGATTAAGTTTAAACTTCAACATTAAAGTATTCTGTTTAATAAAACTTCCTGTTACTATTGTTTGTTAGACTTTGATCTCGTTAATTTCTTTTAATATTTTCTCTTATTTCATTACAGCTGGTATAGGTACATATAAGTTTTTGGCTCAGTTTTGCGTTCATTACAGTAATTGTTAAAATTTTCGTTCTTCCGTTCTTGACTTTTATTGTTGCACGGTGAGTAGTGTCGCTCGCATCATTTCAAATAGCAACTGCCACCATTATTCCATCGCCTTCGGAGGTACTAACAAAAGAGTTATTTTTACAGAACAAAAGGAATATGGAGCGCGGCAAATGCAGGCTTTTAGCGTTTACCAACGCAAAATTGGCTCGAGATGACTTCTTTGACTTTAGTAAATTTTCTGACGCTGAATTCCCGTTTTTTTCCTTAGTATGAATTTTAATCTTTTCTATCCTTTACTCGCGGTTTTAACAAGGTCTTCGTTTTACTTTCTTATTTGTTTATGAAATAGCTGATAGTCTATGGTCAAAACAAAAAGCAAATAAGAAGGATAGTTAAATTCAATATGGATTATACAATTTCATTCGAAACCGAAGGAAAAGTAAAATGTTAATTAGTATAGTAATAGAATTAAACAATCTTATATAGTTAAAAATTAAGGTA
The DNA here is from genome assembly GCA_018246255.1 of Pachliopta kotzebuea. Lineage (NCBI taxonomy): Eukaryota > Metazoa > Arthropoda > Insecta > Lepidoptera > Papilionidae > Pachliopta > Pachliopta kotzebuea. The sequence goes on along the minus strand of DWLS01004418.1, from coordinate 1,226 downwards.
CAGATGAACTTATGGTATCAGAGGAAGAGTATTAAAAAAACCAAAAGCCATGTATTCAAATTGAAATTCTACAGATACATAGACAATTTATTAAAAAAAAACTTTAGTATTTTTATCACAGGTTTGCGTGTTTGTCCAATTAGCCCTTAATCTTTTTTACGGTTACACAGTAAACTTATTTAAAAAAATATGGTTTGTTTATTTTGAGTAATCTTTTATTAGACGCGTCTTTCATTGGCTGGTAGTTTAATACAAAAAGTTTAACATAGGCTAGAAATAGCATGGGTCCAAAAATTATACACGACTTATATATGTATACTATATGTATATATATATAACTAGTCATATCGTTATTGATAGGGTAATTGTTAATATACACCGGCAGTCTATCTGGCGGAGTAAACAAGTTTTTATTAAAATTTCTGGTAACACCATCTACTATTACGCATCTTTAGAGATCCACTCTAAAGTAAATTTCGTTGGTAAAATGACAAAATTCTCATTTCCATGAAGCGCATTGATCAAAACGAGTTGAATAAGGATGGAGACGGTTTCCCGTTCAAGCACCCTCGTCGTTTACACTATAAATATTTGAACAACACTCCACTAAAGGATTCAGTATATCAAACTGAATGTTGCCACCTACAACTGATGTTAATTAAATCGACTAGATTTACTTAGTTTATTGATTTAGTTACGCGGTTGTAACGCTAATGGTTTGAAACACACTTTTACATTTCGTAGTGTGTCCGTCTTTAAGGCACAAAATCGTAAAGCGAGTTTTAAATTCGCAAAATACCCATGACACTAAAGTACGATGCACTTTGCGGTCTGCGCACAAAACGCTAAGCCGTTATTTTCTTACTGTTTTAAGTTATGTATATATAAAAGCAACGAAAAATTGTATTCTCCCAAAATGGCAGCGCCATTTGTACATTACTGTACGTAGCGTTACAATCTCCATAAGAACGGGTCTTACCAATTTATTGTCTAACCTATGTAGTTATTAAAAATACTTAATGCGTGCAAAATTGTTTTAAAAGACAACTGTCTTATAATTTTTTTTTTAAAAGTCTGGTTAATCCAAATGAAAAATCATAAATTTTTATTACCAATTTTAAGAAATCTGGGTCTCTGTTTTCGGAGACCGTCTAGGTCAGAGTTCCCCAAACTTTTTTGTGTCGTAGACCCCTTGCTATGTTTTTCCGTGTTGTGTAGACCCCCTA
>DWLS01004417.1:0-14009 GCA_018246255.1 Pachliopta kotzebuea | reverse complement strand
ACTTAATAAATAAGCTGTATACTGTTACTAACTTTTACTAACCCAATATGGACTCTGGTCTGAAATAAAGAATTATTATTAACTGGATATTTTTTAAATTTGAAAGGGAGAGTACATAACTACTAATGTAAATATACGATATCGAAAACGATTCGACCGGATGAACAGCCTCAATTAACCGGTTCGGAGCAATACGAGGGACAGCATGTTTTTAAACGACTGTCAGTTTCAATAAAAGAGAAATTCCTTACAACATATTTTTACATTTTCATCATAAAAATTCATTTAAACAAAAAAATATTAGTTATTGCATCATTGACAGGGGTAACGAACTTCATCTTTGCAAATAATCTTTAAAAAAGGTATTCACTGTTCTCATAAAGATTACTACGTAATATCTGATTGAGAATACTGTTACCAACAGAATTTCCGAAAATCTCCGATCGTATTACTTAACCTTATCGTACTACTTAACCCAATTACCTTTCAACTGTTATAGATATTAACTATTCATTATTTTCGCTTCGTATATTTTGTCTATCATGGAGCAAAATGTTATATATTGAACTCGTGATAGCTTAGTGGTTCGAACGCCTGCCTTTCACTGTGGATGTACTAGGTTCGGATCAGGCTTGCACTAATGAATTTTTCAATTTATATGCAGTTAGTATAACAACCAACTAACATCAAGAGCTTTAAGCCATGTATCAAATCGCGGCGCTATAAATGTTAAAAAAAAAACGGTTATATGTTAGTCAAGTCTTGGATCAAATCAAGTGGCTATAATTACAATAAAACTATTATAGTTATAATTTAGAGATAATATTAATGACTAGAAGTGCTTGAATGTAGTAAGATTAAAAACGTGTCTGCTTTGTCTGATTATAACGTGGAAACATTACGGTGATCCGGTGTGAAGGGTGTAAGCGAAATTACTGTAGTATCAAGACTTAACACTTTATGTATAAGTGACGAGCGCAATGTGATGCAGTGTATATCATGTTAACCAGCTCAACGTTGTTATGGGCAGGCGTATCATTTAGCATTAGGTAAACGCCTTGCCCGTCCTCTTTATCTTGTAGAGTAACAAAATACTATTATGAAACAACATTGAAAGACGATTTAATAATTCTGTGGCTGATGTACCGGTTTGTCAATATCATAGTCACACGGCATTTTTGAAGTTAACCTCAATAAAAACAATAGAGCAATAAAAACAACAAAGATTTTATATTTTTTTAAAGTGGTAATATCTTTTTGACAAATTTGCATTGCGCAGTACGGGGCGAGTTGGGTACTCTACGCTTGCAATACAATCTTAACCCAGTTCCGACCTCCTGACCTATACGGTATTATAACGCGGCGATAACGTGTTGAAAATAACCAAGTTATAAATAAGTGAACTAAACTAAGAAAATATATAGACTATTAAATAAATAAAAGACATTTCTAATTGAAAAAATAAACTCAAACTAAGATATATCAAACACTACTTATACCACCGTATTCAATAGCTATTCCTTTTAATGGACGGTATTTAAAACCGGTCCTTTCTTCGGTATGACCTCAAATTATTTGTTACTCTGTCTTCCAGAAGCACGTTTTCCGAGAAATTTTCCCTCTATGATCAATCTTGGGAACTAAGAAAGGGATCCTCTTTTAATTAAAAAAAATATGTTCGACCGGAATAGTTTTCTCCATCTGACCGCCAAACTCCATTTTGAAGAAGGCACCTCGTCATAATGATGATTATTCCATAGCTTCGTTATGAGGTCAAAAGAAAATAACTCACCCTGCTGGATAGGCGACAACTTCAGTGTTTGGATCACAATCGAGAGCCGCGTTGCTGCTCACTGTTAACCCGAGCACAGTCTCCAATTTGATCTGGCGACAAAAGAGACACAGGTTAAAATTTCATGAACGAAAATTCGCTTATACATTAGATTATAGAAATATCAAATCAAAAGCATACATTAAATAAGCCATTTCCAATGTTTACGCTATGTTTAATATCTACGCGTTAATTAAGCAAAAAAAAGTAAACAGGTCAAAAAGGTAACTGATCGCATTACCAACATATTTTTTTAACCTTTTAGTAACGATCAGAGACGTATACAAAGATTTCGGGTAAGGTATGCATAATATAACCAAAATATTTGTGTTAGATATTGAGGAAAAATGACTAGTTAAAAACATTTTGTTGGAAAACTAGTAATTCTATTGGCTCGTACAAAAAGAACTAGAATGAATTGAGAATGAATTTCTGTATACTTTTGTATTGTTTATATTTCAATCTGAAATGTATTTAATATTTGAGAATGTTATTTTTAAAGTGTTATACTAATTAATTCATAATTGTTACAAAATGTATAATAATGTAATTGTTGTTTTGATTATTGTACACGAGGCGTGAGCTGACATTTTATTGTGTAAAAGGCAGTACTGTGGATTTTAGTGTCACTCTTGCTTTGCATCAGAAGAAGTGTGTTACTCGCAACGAACGTCTCTATGTGTGTTGTATATTGTGAAGAATTAAATATCATCCAAGAAAAGTGTCTTTCAGTAACTACCGCCGATTGCCTAATATTTGTATTTAAATAAAGTCAAAAATAAACTTAGTAATTTCCGCATAGTTTGTAGTCAAACTCTGGGCTATTTTTATAATACGAAACCAACGGTTGAGAAATAGGCCGTGGGCCCCGTGTTCCACGTGTCCAGCATCAGATAAACTGTATACGTCGCAAAGGACTAATCAGCGCTATCAACATCAGTGAATATATACAACAGTTGAGTACCTTTTGACTGACTTATGTATTTTTTAGATAGATTTAAGGATTTAGGGTATGCGGTGCTTACTTATTGAATAAATAGCCGCTATTATGTATTTTATATTTAAAACATCATTGTTACACTCTAGGCATTTGCTCGGAAAAGGTTAAGTATAAAAGGTTTTTTTGTCACGTCACTTGGAAGTTATGAAAAGCCTAAATCTATATGGTAATATAATGAGAATGTATAAGAGCGAGTACCGCAGCGGCAAAACAATTTATATTTCAGGCCGCTTCATACACGAAGTGAGGTTAATAAATGTTTAATAAACTTATATACCGCAATACACTGACCTTTACGAGGTCTTTCACTTTAGAAGAATAAATACGCCTTTGTTTATTTCGAAGCATTTTCTTTCTGACGTAGCAAGCGGTTGTCGTTCACCTGACGGTAAGTGATACGTTTGACCCAAAACATTGTGACAACAAATTGGGCTCATCGCCTTAAGACATGGGATGTTAAGTGTCGTTACCCCAGTAATTTCATTAGCTACAACTCTGTTTAAATCGGAACACTGTAATGTTTGCATTGTACTATTATTCGGCTGAGGCAGGAGTTGCGGTGTTATCTACATATATAGACGGTTTCCATCAAAGTAAATTACCAACTAACAGTTTACTTAAAAAAATATAAATTACTTTTATGTATGTATATTCTTTTTTCTCCTGCCCTGGTCCCTCTTTACGTAGGGTCGGCACAACATGTTTTTCTCTTCCAGTCTCGCCTATCAGCCGTCCTCTCATCGGTTACCCCTTTCTTACTCATGTCATCCTTCACGCAGTCCATCCATCTTTTCTTTTCTTTTCACTTTTATGTATATATAAGGTACAAATATATAAGGGTGCAACTATCTGCCTTATGATGGACCTACCACCAGATTGATTAAATGTAATTGTTGTGTAACGTTATTTTCTTTATATCAGTTTAAAAAGCATAAAAATTTAATAAGAAAAAAATAAGAAAAATCTACAAATTCGTTCTGAATTATAAAAAAGATTTACTTATTACTTTCGTAATTTAAAATTATTTATCCTATATATATGTACATTTAAAACTGTATAATAGATCAAAAGTACGATAAGGTACTGTATGGTAGCAGACCTCGTGGTCGCCATCCGAGACCACAACTCGGTCAATTAAATTTATCTCAGGTGACTCACTTGCCACCAGATAAACGGGTGATTTATATAAACCAATTTTTTTTCAACAATAACAGTAACTTATATCCACACCGTTTTTTTTTTTAAGATAAAAGATTTTTTTTTTATTGGTCTCTACAGAGACCAACTAAATACCGCTAAAGAGTAGTAAACAAAACGTACTGTATAAAACCATAAAGAGCAATTTAGCTTGTGAAATCATTATGGTAATGACAATTGACATGTTATATCTCAGTGGTGTTGTGTATATCATAAGTAACTAACGGTACATTATTTTGTACAAGTGTATCATTTACTATTAGGTTGAAGAAAAACAAATTTAATTTTGTATACGGGTTCCGTATGGCGCTAACAATATACCAAGGTCGGAGCGCGCCTAAAGCAAGACGACGAACCGGGCGTCCTTGTGAGGCTGCAAGGATGCGCGCGAACAATACAGTAACAAAGGTAACTCGTCCTTTACATATACGTATATATATATTTTTAAATAAAATATTTTATATGTATAAAAATATATATTAGAAACAGATTTGTTACGAATTCCTATATATCCTTTCTTGCGTTTTACCTTTAAAATGTTATAAGCTCAATAACAACTTTTTAGCATTTGACTATAATAATGATAAAATCTTTATTTTCAGACTAGTCCATATTAAATAAGGGTTAATAACAGCTGATTATATACTAAGTTAGTTATGTAATCTCTAATATAATAGTTTCAACAACTTTTATATAGCTTTAGGCGTATTTTCTACTTGAACTTTGCAGCAAACAACTCTCACTAGTGAGTTATTTTTCGAAGCATGCTTTCAAGCATGGTAGCTGATAATCCACCTCTTGTTACCGTATCTGGTCTGGTATCAATCCATCTCCGCAAACCGGTGAAAGTTAACGTCATACCCGTTATGTATTATTAATTTTTTCTTCTTAGTCATATGAGAGGTATAAACAGAGCAGAAAGACAGCGAGATGATGATGATCGTCTGAATGAAGGAAGATGCATGCGTCGTCTTATTATCCGGGTCTATATTACATTATGGGAGTACAATGTGCGGAAATAGCCAAGGGGATAATTCCACATGTCTGAGACACAAAGGTCGTGAGTTCGATTCTCAGTGAATTTTTTTTCTGTTTAGCTTCTCCTCATTTCGTACTAGTAATTATTATCTTTCATATCTCCTGAACAGGAAGATCGTCTTCCGATTTGATAGTTACAAGCGTATTTAAGTCAGTACATTAGTCTTTTTTACGCTGATGCAATCAAATAATAGTTGACTAAAAATGCGTAGACGTCACATTTACTACATTTTTAAATATGTTGACATAGTAAACTCACATAATTATTTGTATACGTGAATATTAATTAACCGTTGCTATATCCATCCGAATTTCTGTGATCGTAACCGGTTATTTAAAACCGGGGGAGTACTAAATGTCTCACAATAGCGACACATACGGATGGTGAATGTGTTGAAACCGTTTTCGTATAGGTTTCATAATCGCGTCTATACCAGTTTTGATAAGATTTCGGGTCAAGTTACTCGCGTACGTGAGAGTGAACAGCTGATTAGTGCGAAACTATTAGCTGCGTAGATGTACCGGTTTAGGATTGCGAAGGACTTTTACAAATAATTAATATACGAAAAGAGGATACAATGATTTATCCTAAACATCATCATCATTATCAACCGATAAACCTCCACTGCTGGGCATAAGCCTCCTCCAAAGATCTCTCTGAACGGTCCTGAGCAATCTGCAACCAGCGGATCCCCGCGACCTTCACCAGATCGTCGGTACACTCTGTGGGGGGCCTTCCAGCACTACGTTTACTGGTATGCGGCTACCACTCCTTATCTCAAGCGTAGTATATTTAACTTTTATAAATGAGATCAAGATTGTGTGATTGTAAAGTTAAACAGAATGTAAAGGTTTTGTTAAAGATATGTGTTAAACTTTCGGGGTTCTATTGAAGTTCTACATCAGGTTAGATAAATACTGTATGGTTATAGGCTTATGGTAAGATGACATTTCATGATCGTGTGCCAGTTTCTTAATATTCTGCTACACAACCAAACAAGCAAGACGTTCACCTTATGGTAAGTTATACACTCGCCAATAACAACGTGAGGCTAGTTGAGACGGTATACATATATTATATATATGTAGAGCACATTATGCTCGACGCCTTGAGTCGTAAAGTGTTGTCGCGTTACCCCAGTAAATTCATTAGCTCACAGCGCCCTTTAAATCGAAACACAGACTGAGAAGCTATGCTTGAAAGATGCATGCAAAAACTGAGGATATATAGAAAGAATGACAGAAAGAAATGTAGAATGAAATGATAAACAAATTAGGGAAAATAAGAAAGGAGGGAAAGAAAGGATAGAATAACAAATAAATAGAAATACAGGATACAAAGAGGAACGCTACAAAATAAAATAAAATTAAAAAATCGGAACACAGTAATGTTTGTACAGTACTGTTTACCGACTGCAATAAGAGCTACCGGGTTTTTTTTCTTGATCTGGTGTGTAACAAAATGCTAACGGAACGCATATCCCGAAGCCACAGAGGGCCGGCGACGGGATAGTGCCGGACTCCAACCGACTAAAAATCTTCACACGGTATTCCAGTCACATCCGATTTTATACGGGAGTCACGAGATAACATCCAACAGTTCATCCGCAACCTCCGCTAAGAGCTACCTCTACCGAGGCGGTCTCCGACAACAGAGACCTATCACCAATAAAGCCAGCTGAGTGTAATAGTTCTGTTAACATTATGTATGATAGACGCAATGGTTGCGTGTCATCTCATTCAGCTTTCTCCTTGAATCGTGAGCTGCCGTTGGATTGTAAATTCCATGAATTCACCGGGCAGCCATTGTGAGTCGGATCGGAATGTCGCCCCGTAGGCGGCGGGACCTGCAGCCACGGCGTCGTTGACCACGGAATATAACCATAGGAATTTATATAACAGTAATATAAACCAATCATAACTTACAAAATATTTTGTACAATCGTTCATAATTTCGACCAGATTTACTCTTATTTATTATTATGACCAATAATGTAATAAATAATATATTGTATTTGCAAAAGACAAATGGTGTTAATTCCAATTACATACTTTTTAAACTATGATGAAATATTCTGGCAGATGCAGTTATAACAAAACAATAATGCATTCAACATACATATTTTCCCTACTCCCGTTCATGTTTTGGGTAAGAGTCCTTGTGTGCTTTTCTTTTATTATTTTTCTTTATTCCTTTCTTTTCTCTTTCATTGTACATGTTTTCTATCTTCCATACCTTGCTACATGTCTTTCTTCTTCTCTCAGGCATCGCCGTATTACATGTTTTGTTTTACATTATTTACATTTTCATTTATCCGTCCTTATCTTTTATTTACACCATCTCATTTTTAGTTTTGTTACAATTTTGAAACTTATATTAAGGACTAGTTTTGTTTCTTTTTATTACCTTTTTTATTACTACCTTTCCAAATTTTAGAAATATACGGCGTTTTCTGTCATCACTCATTATGATCATACATATAAATAACTCTAATATTTGTACAATAGATGAAAGATGCATTAGAAATTACTATCCAAGATTCAGGCATATATCTTTTTAGAGGACAAAACTCATTCTTACGGAAGCAACTATTATTACTTTGTTTCTGATAGAACTACAAGAATGCACAATTACTTAACTTTTCTGAAGCAGGCTATGACAAACAAATTATATGCTTAAATAATTATTATATACTCTGATGATAGCACTGACCCGTCTTATGCGAAACATACAGCTCATCTGATGCTGGACACACGGGCCACGGGGCCCACGGCCTAAAAGTATTTATTCAAACATCACTTCTAAATAAATCTTTATACTAGTCAGCGTATATTCATGGCTTTTAAATATAACTACGACGCATTCGTAACATGTTTATTTTGTTATTCCACAAGCGATGGATCAACTAATTATTATGCCGCAGTCACACAGATCATCGTTAAATAACAAGACGTAGGTCCGCCGACGCGAATGCCTTCACCTTATTGGTTACATTATGTCTACAGGTCTCTACATACCATAACACTATTTTTAACTAAGGATTAAACTTATCTATATATAACAGATTTGTAATCATTGGTATAATAACGAGATATTTTTTACAACAATCAATGTCTAGTTTTGTTTCTATTATTCATCACGATATACTAGTCACGTAAACTTAAGTATACCAACACTACGTGTTGTTTAAACAGGTTTCTCTGTATATGTTTAAAGCGTGCAAATAAATCATATGATTATATACAACTTAAATACTTTAAGAAATTTATTTAGTTTCTTCTGGTTATTAGTACCTTTAAAAAAATCTCTTCAATCAAATCTTAAGAAGAATTATAATCATTTGACGTTTTATTATTGTTTTTGTTATGTACTCTATTATAAATAATATTCTGTATAATAAAAGTAATGTAACATTCTGTAAAATAAAAGGTTGTATGTTATAAAAAGCGTGTGCCTGCATCAGAAAGAGTGGAACATAAAAACTGGGCCAGTACAAACTTGGACCGTTCACTCTACGTTTCCAAGATACAACACTTTCAACTGCGAAACGTTTTGCTTGTTAATTGTTATAGTTACGTATTAAATAACACTCGCTGTTATTTCGGTTAATATTTTAATTATGACGAATCCGGAATCAATATCGAAGTGGAAACGTTATTATATAATAATCAGCTTAAAGGGATGTAACGCAGATGTTTACTAAGCGGTAATATATCTTCTCATTGAGACAAGAACATATATTATTACAACAGTGAATTCATTCATTACAGCACTATACAAAATGAAACATGATATATCACATCGTTATTTGGCGGTAGAGATATACTTTTCAGTGATCTATAACTATATATTATCTGCACGAGAACTTTGAACACAAGCGTACTCTTTGTACTATAATGATGTAACATGAATAAACTACGAAGTAATAAAGGCGATGAAATAATATCTAATATTATTTTAATCAGCAATGTTATAAGACTACTAAGGCGTTTACTGATGCTAAGTGATATAACAACGTTGCGCTAGTTAAGATGGTATGGTATACACAGCACCACATTGCGCTCGTCGCTTTGAGACTTTAAAGTGTTAAGTCTCGTTACTTCTGTAATATCACCAAGTTACAGCTTCCGTTAAATCGAAACACAGTAATATTCATCGGCTGCAATAGGAGCTGAGGTAGTGCCTACCAAGACGGTCTCCGGCAATAGAAACCTACCAACAATAAATAAATATATACAGAATGCCTAATGATTGTTGTTGTTGAGCACGAGGACTTAAAAATAAATTATTTATTTGTTTATCTTTAAGTCTTGCGGTTCCTTACATAAAGGTAAAGATATTTTTTTACCAGTAAAATCTTGAAGGAGATAAATAACAGCAGGTCTTAAAAAAAATCCTTTCAAGTAAATTTTTATACAGTTTTATTACCGTAAACAAAAACAGCAATAAACAACAGTGGAGGTTGTTAAGATTATATTAGTTAGCCTAATCATTGAATTTAAATGTATTATTTATAATTTATACATCCTTATTTAAACGACAATTTCCGTCCGTCCGTCTGTCCGTCAACAATTTTCAATCTCGAGAACTACGAGGGGTAGGAGGCTAAAAAAAAGTTTCATACAGAAAGATCTCGCTTAGATAAGATCAGAGCCGTTGGAATTTTTTTGGTATGTGGTCGGGTTCTCGAGTTATGGGTGCTCAAAGTTTCAGAATTTTGTATGGGCCACTTGTTTATTAAACAAGAAAGCAAGATGTAGTTTTAACACGTTTTTATTGTACATATATATGTAAATCAATGTGACCTTTCAATTCCGTCCTGTTGCGCGGAGGTCCTCCACGTCAGTAATACTATTCCGGTTGTTACGTTAATTCGGTAATCGACGCCGCAGATTACATGTTACGCTGAACTAGGGCTTCAAAATAAATATTAAAAAAATACATTCAAATAAGCTACTTCGCACGTTAGCGAATAGTTCTTACGAAGTAACAACTGTAATTTTTTTATTAGTGTTATCTCAAGGTGAGAATGACAAGTTATTATATATTATTACACGAAACTAAAACGTCGCTTCATACTGATTATCTATACTTCACACCTTAGATATTAATTAATTTAAATTTGTAACAAAATAATTTAAACAGTCAATATTATTAAAATATTTTCTTCATCTCTGGGAAAACAGTGCAATGAACACTATGCAGTATTATAGTTTTTGCCCTCTAAGCAATATCTTCAGTAGTATTCCATAATAATACATTAAAAAAAAATTGGACTTGTCGTAATAAATAATGTAAACGTGACCAGCAATATTGAGAGTTTTTACAGGTATCATTACGATGCGATAATAATCGTAACGCAACCAACGAATATTACGCCTAAGATGATTCCATCTCACCAACAATTATTACTTCTTGATCATTATCAGAACAGAAACAGAAATCAATTACTTAAAAGTTACACTTAAAGTATTAAGTTCAATTTATGAGTAATTTACTTCTGTTGAATTATAAGATTCTATTCATTTTACTAGTGGCAGGTCTCCGTTACCGCAGACGATCTAAGTAAAGACCACTGCAGCTCCTGTTGCAGCCGAAAAAGTACTGTGCAAATATTTTTATTTTCGGATTTGAAGGGTTGTGTTACTGCGGTAACAAGACTTTACATCTTACACCTTAAGGCGACGAGCGCAATGTGGTGCTGTGTATATCATCTTAACTAGTGGGCCCGTTGTTATATACAAGCGTCAGTTCTCTAGGTGAACCGCCTTACTAGTCTCTTTACCTAGTCGATTAAAAAGAGTCTATGATATTGTTTTTGTGTGATTAAAACCATAGTTAAACAACACCACATTTGTGAATGAAAACGTTAAGTTTATATATATTTTGTTTAGAAACAACATTGTGTACTCTAACTTTGCCAACCTTAATAGAATTGATTGTAAACGTAGCCTAAACATGTCGGTGACGCCATTCTCCATTAGTCTCGCTATTTACAAATAGATTCAAAGTTATTCGCGGCGTAAATTCTCTAGATCACGACTGAATTAGGATAAATAATAAATTAGTATAAAGAAGTTACAATCTTAGAGTCCGCAATGCGATTATCGAGCCACTGGTGTTAAAGGCGACGAAAGGTCATTCATCAGGAGGGCCGTATACCAGTTGGCCATTCTAATAATAGAATAAAAAAACTAATATCTTCCAATATTACAACACAAGACCGCATTTTGTAGAATACGTTACAAAAGACCTATATCCAGCAGTCGAAATGATGAGATGAAATTAATGGTTGTCTAACTGTTAAAATGATGGTATTGAATATTACAACATTCACAATGGTAACAATATTGAGAACGAATGATGCTGATACTCAAAATCATGATGAACATCATCAGCGAAATGTGAGGAATACTATAATACCTATGGTGTATGTAGCAAAGTGGAACTCAACTGGCCTCGATTTCAATGGGATCTGAACTTTCTATTCCAAGTTTCCACTAGTCGCTTGTTTATCGTATGATTAGCTATTATTAATAGGAATGTTTTTTTATATTATTTTTTGTAGTTTTTTGTAGGAAAAGTAGGCAAACGAGCGAATAGTTATCATGATAGAAAGTGATCAATCATGGATAGTCAGAACACCTGAGATCGTGGCTGCGTTGCCGACCTTGAAGAAGGAAGCGATGGTAGGTTGTTTCGACGAAACTACGTCCTTATCATATGGATTAGGTACATAAAAGAATTATAATAATTAAGATGGATCCACTGGTGTCAGAGCGGTGTTTACTTTAAATCAGCTACTCCGTAGACCTGTCTCGCCCACCCACACTCATTTATGACAATTTAAGTCGTTGGGTTTTGTCCACCGGCTATTTTCTTATTTCGCCTTATTATTCTTTTTAACATGGCAACTACATCACTTTACAGTAACGTGAGATTATGATAAATTTGCTTTTGAATGCGGGAATGAGCAGAGGAAGACCAAAGAAAAGCATGAAAGAAAACATGTGTGTACAATTAATGAATTTTGAGTATACAGTTGATAAAAAGGAATTGAAGAGGACATGTGCCATTGCCTTCAAAATGAGAACAGACGATGATGATTGATATTAAAAAATGTAAATATTTTAACCGACTAAGGGATGAATATACACAACCGTGGAGGGTGAGAGATCCACAGATATAATTTCAACTGCGACCCAATTTTGCAAAGCCTCCGAGGGTAACAGATTCAGTTGGATCGTGTTAACCCGAAAATGTATTTTAGATGAGCGACGTTTCGCCCGCCGGAAAATTAGAATTGAAATTGAGTTTCAATAAATATGTATAAAACGAAATCTCCATTTTATGATTAACATTAGTAAAATGATTTAATTTTTTTCACAATAACCCTTTTATCCATTTACGAATGAAAATTAGAGCAAGATTTATGACAATTGAAATATTCAAAACATATTTATAAGCGTTATGTAATGGTATTAGTGATCTACGTCCATCAGTGGACATCAATCGATTGAAATTATGATGAAATATTAATGATAATTATACCGTGTTCACAAAAAATTATGTATAGTAAAATACATAAACATTTTACTACTAATACGATTTTTTGTAATTTGACGAAGTGTCAATAGGAGCAAGGCGATCACCTGATAGTAAGTTATACGCTTGCCCCTAACAATCAGGCTGAGCTCATCGCCTTAAGGCACAAAGTGTTATGTTTCGTTACCACAGTAATTTCAATAGCTATAACACCCTTTAATCGAATATATTATTCATAAGTAACTTTTACTTAAGTAAAACCGTTGTAATAAACAATTTAAATTTTTAGTAAATACCATAAATTACATTAAAAAAATTGACTACTAGTCTGTTTTGTCATTACTAAAAATAATACAGAAAAATTTTTTGGAATATTACAGCTTTTGTCATGTTTATTAACCAATTGTAAGTAATAACCGGTTCATTAATATATAGTAATATATGGCATCTATTAATGCTAAGTGACAATACAGTTTATCATATTCGTACGACAAAGAACAACTTCAAAACTATAATTTTTTTACTAATTATGAATGTTGTATATATTGTCGTATTAGTCGCACTATATTAACATTCTAACAAAAAAATTTAACAAACACGCAATAATGCTTTAGATTACTTGACAACCTTACTGACGATAGGTCTCAGTAGTTGTTGACCATCTAGATAGGTACCACCGCAGTTCGTATTGCAGTAGACAAACTACTGCAAACATTACTGCGTTTGGGATTGTAGGGTGTTGTAGCTAATGAAATTACTCCGGTAACGAGTCTTAGCTCTTTATATTTCATGGCGACAAGCGCAATGATGTGCTGCGTACACCATATTAATCGGCGCCACGTTATTATTAGCGAGCGTAACACTTGTCATGAAGTAAACTTCTCGAATAATAAAAAAAGATCACAGTGAGCTCATTCTGCGTAGATCAGACTATAAACAATAAAAATCTGTAGTTACTCCGTGATGAATATGACGTCAGGGCATCTCTCAGCTCAATCCTCCCGTGACCATAGGTGCAAAGAACTTGAAACGTCGGTAATATGTATAATCAAATGAAAGCGATAAAAATCAGTAAATTTTTGTTTTATGCAGGATTTAATCTTAATAAGTCATATCTAGACCAGGACTTTTTTTTATCTACTACTAGATGAACAAGACAATCACCTGATGGTAAGTGATTTTTTTTTTTTGTGGGGGGGAAAATGCCTACGCACTGCCCTCCCGCCACAGAGGTGGCGGAAGGGACTGTGTGGGACTCGCGCCCACTAAAAACCCCCCCGTGAGCCCGCCACCGCGTTGTTGGGGCAAGGTAGGGTCGCTTTCTGCTGGACGATACGGGAAAGCTGCTAGAGAGGATAATCGCTTCCCGTATCGTCCGGCACCTTGAGGAAACTGGG
>DWLS01004416.1:0-14011 GCA_018246255.1 Pachliopta kotzebuea | reverse complement strand
CTCTGATATAATTGTTTCGTATCTTATCACTTCTTCTCACTCCACACATCCATCTCAACATTATGTTATGTTTATCGACTGACAATGATGATGATCGTGGGCAAGTTGGCCAAAACTGTTGTAATGGACGGTTTTTTACTGGATCCTGTTCCCTTTGAAAGTTAACTCATGCCAAGAGTAAAAATAAATTTCCAGGAATGAGAGTATCGCGGTGAGCAGTCTTTGTCTATGGGATTGGGAGTCTAGAACAGAACTATTCAAGGTAGTCCCTTTGTGGTCACCCTAGTTTGATTCTGCCGAACTGACTAAAGAGCTAGTCTCATCTTTTAGACTCTGCTTCAGACTCTCATACAAACAAGTTTTAAATATGAGTGTTAAACCATCACTACTGTGTGATGATTGTCAGATGATTGAATACCTTCATGTATCGTTGGAGTGTCTTTAATACATAACTGATAAGATTTTTTGGAGATTTGGTCTCCGTACACAATGGCCAGATTAATTCTTGGCTGGCAGTGATCGAAAGAAGCTGTAGAGTTATATAACTTTATTGCTTTGTCCCTCGAGTGTGGAACTTTGGGAGAACCTGTGAGACTCGGCCTCAACATAAAATAGATTTAAAAATATTAGTTCCTTCATATACTATCCTAACACACATCATATATATATTATGTGTATAAAATATATATTATGAGTATTGTAATATAAGAATGATGAAGGAAATTAAATATCTAAAATAGAACATTCTTCATTAGCCGATACCCATCCACTACTGAACATAAGCCTTCACCAATAGTGAGAGGATTTGGGCTGTCTCCTACCATGCTAGCCCCATGTAGGTTGGTGAGGAGCCAGAGCCTTGTTTGTTGATTAGCGATTACATCACGAGCAGATGAGGTTGGCTTGAGTCCAGTTAGTAGATGTGTATGATGATGTAAAAAGTATAAAAAACTACAATTGAACTGTGAGGACTTTAAGTTATATACACCAAAGGAATTTAACATACTACAAACATTAATACTTCTACTGTTCCTCACAGCAGTTTGAAGAACCCTCATATATATAAGATGTTAATGACTGACCTGATACATCCATCACTCTATCACAGATAATATAACAAGTTTTCTGATAAAACATAAAAACGACTAAAACAACATGTGTTAATAAAATAAATTAACATGTTCAAATTAATAATAATTGTTAAAACTAATACAGTGTAACAGATGTAGCCAAACGTAATATTTACATTACTCATTACAAATTACCTCCTGAATTAAATCGTTAACACGCAATAAACCGCAATAATAACACTTAAATAAAGAATACACCGGCACAACACAAAATGGCGTGTTAATTAATTAAACTAACGCAACAATTGGAGCCGCCACATGAAATAACTGCACATGCCACTAAAACGCAACAATACGAGTACACCATTTACTATAATTAAGTTAACTATAAAAATTCAATGTTTTGACACAACAACCCACCTTTTAACGCGCGAAACGTTACCGATCGTCAAAACCGGCACAGTTAACCACAGTTCGTTTAATTTTAACCCGATTTAAACGGTTTAAATGCAATCAAAGTTAAACTTAACAATAAAAGGTTATACTCGGTTTATAATAATAACAGACGACAGGCTCCATTCAATCTGACGCTACGGCCGCGTGCCGCTTAACAGCGCTTGAAAGCTTTCTGTCAATAGAAAATACAAAGTGTACACTTATTAAATGTTTTATCTAAAGCACTTTAAGCGCTTTACAGGTGCGTGTATAACGCTGTTTTGTTTGACGTTTGATACAGAATATGAAATAAGGAGGGCAAAAGTCTTTGATTATTGCAGCCTATGAAACCATCATCTGCTTAGAGAGGATTTTTGGCGCGAGGCTGCGTCCTGGACGTAGTTTCGCGCCGAAAATTTCTAAGCTGTTATTATATTAAAATTTTGGGTTTTAATGAATAATATTCTGTCACAAAGTGAAAATATTAAGTTACAATGGAGACCAAGGATTATATATGGAAAAGATTAAGCAAATAATAACAGAAAAGTGGAAACGTCTGGATTGTACTCCCGCGTATTGACTGTTTGTATTAAACGGACATACTTTTGAATTCATCTTAACATCAGATTTGTAACAAACACCTGGTAATATAAATAATTTTTATTTGGATTCTACTATTATTACTTATAGATGTAACTCCGATCAATTCAAAATATCAAAGAAGTGGTCTTATGACCGAGAATAATAAGACGTGACAACAATAAGACGAGACATGGCGTCGGCCTTACAATCAAGAACAATGAAGACGTGGCTTCGGCCTTTAAAATTAACAAAATTTTCAGATAATTACCTAAAATAAGACCTGGCTGTATGAACTTAAGTCTTTTGCCTTTCCCTTCAGGGATAAATTAATCATCATTAACCACTATCTGCTTAATCCTAATTTAAATTTTAATATATAAATAGGACTAACGCGATGATAATAGCCCATAAAAGGTAATATATTGATGGAAAGAGTTATGTTCAGTATTTTTTTAATTCACAGGTGAACTAAAGTTGTGTAAATAGTCATATTAAATACGATTAAGGATTGAACAAATTGAAAAGACGTGTAAAATTTGGAAAAATGTATTGTAAGTTATCCAGGACAAAAATGCAGAAAGTTTAGTTTGAAATCTAAGAAGAAATAAAGTAAATATATATAGAAAGACGGAAAAGAGAACAAGTAAAACAAAAAGATGGCATCTTTAGTACCCATACCTGAATTTTCTTTAAACTTACGCCTGGCCTCAAAAGGTTGGCTCTATTGACATCATCATCATCAGCTGATAAGCGTCTATTACTGGACATAGGCATCCCTCAATAATGAGGGATTTTAGGCCATCAACCAGCCCAATACTGGTTAAAGTTTTAGTTTAGTGACAATGGACAGACTTACGGCTAAAGTTACTAATAGTACATCATATAGTAAGGTCTGGTCCGCTTTCATACCAAATAATCACCAAATTTTCTTTTTTTTGTTATGCGTCTAAAATTGGAGTGTCACTGAAATTATGGTGATACTTGAAGATCTGTCCTTGAAGAATCAGATCGTTAGGTTTTTTTTTAATGTTGACAGCCTCTCGAGTTCATATATATCTTAAACCACATGTATATCAGTTGTTGTTATACTAACTGACACTTGATATTGAACAATATATTGGTGGAAGACGGGATTCGGACCTGGCATCTGAGGGAAGGCGAGCGTTCAAACCATTACATTAGTCTATCTTCTTTCTCGTTTTCAAATTGGGCGACAACGTCCCCTTGGGAGCGTTTGAAACGTAGAAGGAGGCGTTAAGAGGCTCAGATAAAATGGGGAATGTTGATGTTAGTTAAGGGAGTGATGTATAATTTGTAATTTCATTTACTTTATATAGTATTTTAAATTTCAGTAAAACCTGCTGCAGTTTTCAAGTAAATTCGAACCTGACATCAACGAATTCATTAAATATCATTAAATTCACCAATCTCATTAGATTAGTATAAAAAAGAAAACATATTACATATTTATATTGTTTCTTTTAATTCGATTGAAATATATTATTAATATTATAAAGTTATTTTATTTACTCTCACTGGTAAATAAGTCGTTTAGTATGTAAGTGTAAACATCTGGAATCAGTGACATAACTATATTAATTAAAGTAATGAAATTGTGGTTTTTGTGTTTAAGGAGTGTATAATAGGAGGCGCTAAAAAATAATTGATTTTCAAAAGGGGTGGTAAAGGAAATAAGTTCATATATCAATAAGTTCAAGAGTATCACGGCTCAGATCATAAGGGTTATCAGGCAGTAGAAATCTGTTTAGTTTAGTGAAATTACTACAACATGGTGATAGTGAATTCCAGCAGCTTAAGAATAGATTAAAGTACAGTTTATATATAAGTATCTATTGTATCATCTCCATCCTTTCTCTTCCTCCTTCCCCAAATCCTCTTCCCTCGTCTCTCTCCTCTCCCTTATATTATATAATTTATATATGTATATATACTTTCCAGCTCGCGGAGTCCGGATCCTCGAGCTCATGATCCGATGAAGCTTTCGCGGACATAATACTGGCCGAAAGCATCGACATCATCAGAGAAAAAAAAGTCCAGCAGTGATGGAAAGTAGATTGTCTGTATTACAGGGTTATTATTTATATAAAATAAAAAACGATAAATTATATCTTTGTTAACCATTTTTAATCGAAAACTTAACCTATACTCCAAACATCGTATCCCAAAGTGAACTTTATTAGGTGAGAAAAAAAAAATAAAAATAAATTACTAACGACTAGATACAACGATCTGCTCGGACCAAACTCAAAAAAAAAATATTGAACAAACAAAAAAAAAAATAAAAATTAAACTTATATCACATACTTCGATAGGCGTTTTTAAATGTTCATTTACAAAGGAGACAACTAGATGGCGTTGTCTCATGATTGGAGAAAGTCATTTTGATTTCAGTGATAATTCAAAATATACTATCAAAAATGATTGTAATAATATAAATATATATACAGCGTAAACTATTTATTATAAGCTCTTATATAACATATAAATGTATCACAATTTAGTTTACATTAACAACCGATACATTGATACGCTGTTTGTAGAGCAACAGATATATACTATATTAAGGAGTTATGTATTTATATATGCACACGGTAAAGTGAGGAGAAACATAATGATGATGATGATGATGATGATTCGGAACCATCACCAACTAGTGATGGGACTCGAGTGATTTTTTTTTTTCACTTGTCTCACTCGGTACTAGTAACTTTCTCACTCGAATGATTTTTATCGACTCAAGTCACTCTGAATACAAAATTTCACATTTTAATGTGTTTTTATTTTTACCTAAATTGTGTAAGAACATAATAAAATTGTTAATATTTGGATCTAAAGAAAGCTCCTTGTTAGAGTAAATTTAAATTGGATTAGAACTTATTAGTAGTTAATTATAATATTTCAATTATAATAGTTGATAGAAGAAATTTCTTGATTATGTATGGAAAGGTTTAGTTTGAAGGAAAAATTCTGTTTTTTACATTTTTTTGTGAGTAGCTTTTACGTTAATGCGAAAATTAATTTTCTATGTAAAATTAACATGGGTTTTGTTTTAAAATTTTGATCATTCAAGTTTTATATTCCGAGTGACTTGAGTCAATAAAAATCATTCGAGTTTTATCTTCATTCGAGTGAAAAAGTTACTAGTACTGAGTGACTTGAGTGAAAAATAAATCACTCGAGTCCCATCACCATCACCAACTATTCAACAAGCGCTCATAAGTTAATATACAAAATAGTTTTATTCAATCAATAATATCCCATCGCGTATCGAGAGATTTATACACATACATAATAAATGCTTGCAAAGTGAAAAACTTCAAAGTTAACTGACTATAAGAGTTTACACTGTATATATTATTTTCTTAGCACAGATAATAAAACATATTATAAAATGAAATTAATCAAAATATTTTGATAGAGAAAAATTATTAATACACAAATTACTTGCCCTGATTTTATTCATCATCATCATTTCAACAGAACGATCCGATGATGAAGTTCCTCACACAGCAGATGAACATTTAAAAACGTTACAAATATTTACAATAATATCAACTTAAAACAGATTTGGTTTTAAAATTAAACTTATTATTATCTTTTTAATTTTCCATTTAATTAAACTGGTCACACTGATTTGGTATAAAGTGTCATCTTTTTTAATCTGTTTGTTAAACGGAAAATAAATACGGCGCGTCTTAATTAAACATTTAGAGATCCTTAAGCTATTTAATTCGCTTATATACGGAATCTCGTCGGCTAAACTATAACTTACAATTAAAAAAAGATTCCCATAGACAAAAACAACTGGCAGCGTTCGTTTTGGTATTATTGGTTGTTAATTATCTGGCAACACACGAGGAATGGAGGTAAATTTTAAGGGAAGATTAATGATATGTTACTTTTTAAAAAAAATCATCATTTTGAGCAATTTAATCATAAACAATAGATTTTTATTTTTTTATTTAAAGTTTTGTGTTACCCGATATTTTTAACACGAAAAATTACAATTATTTAGTAATTATAAAAATAAATAGGGGAAAAAATTATTTTTAAACAAAAGTGTTGTCTCAATAATAATACATAAAATAAAAGTGACCAGTGAATGAATTTTAGTTAATGGTAACACTAAAAAAATTAACTTACATCAAATAGTAGGGTAGTTTAAAAAATATTTCATGAGACTGTAAAAAATCGGGCAACACTGTTATGATATTTAGGAATCCCGTCGGTGAATTCCAACTATATAGTCACGCGAAATCTAGTGTTAAAATCAGTATAGATTCTAGCTAAATTCCAGCTTTACCTGCGACCGGAAGAACATGAAGGTAGAATTGAAAAATAAAATTCTATAAAAATCTTTAGTAACTTGAAGTCAATTCCATTGAATTTAATTACAATTCTTCATCACTTGATTATAAGTGATACGGCAGTTATGTTTAATATGATATCAACATCACCAACTTTGTGAATGAATTTGTTAAATCATCACCGCGGTAATATCAATAACTAAAGCGATCAACACTGTAATATACTTTACTGTTAATTAGTAAATTTACTATTCGTTTTGAATATACAAAAAAAGTGGTTTTATATCACTTTCTATGTTCACGGATCAGAGGTAATCGAGTTGAAACATTCACTGAGGAGATTCATAGGAACTGCCAATTGTGGCAACACTAAGAATATAAACCTATTAATATATAGATAAATATATATATAAATTATTAAATGCAATTATATAAACTTACAACATCATATATGGACGACTGCGGCCTAAGAAACGATTACATCCCCACACTAACCCCGCCCACTTTATCACTTAGTTTAAAAACCTAGCAAAACTACTAAATTATTAATCATTCGCAACACTAAATCTAGTGTTATTAATTAAATTAAACAACAATCATCAACGACTAAATCATCTTTCAACACCAACCACTTTATTACTAACGTCATTTTCGCGCGGGAAAATGCAAACGTCTGACATTAGATTGAGTGTTGCAAACAAAATAAAAACGCATTATCCACATTCGAGAAACTAAAAACGTATAAAATCATTATCAATAATATTATTTAATTAATTTAAATCTAAATATTATGCGAACAGTTTTAAAAGTCAGTTAATTTTTAGGTTCTTCTAATTCCTATTCCCTCATGACTGTGTCGTGGTCACCACGTGTACTGTACCACGCGAGGACTCGCTTGTCAGTTGTAATGTGGTGGTGTTGCCATTGACTTCTCAATTCCATATAGCATTCCGACAGCGGATGGTCACCACATAGATATGTAGGTATCATGTTTTCCTTCACCGTCAGAGCGTGTGGTATCAGTTGGTGTTAAACTCCTTCTAATTCCTACTCCCTCATGACTGTGTCGTGGTGACCACGTGTACTGTACCACACGAGGACTCGCTTGTAAGTTGTAATGTGGTGGTGTTGCCATTGCCTTCTCAATTCCATATAGCATTCCGACAGCGGATGGTCACCACATAGATATGTAGGTATCATGTTTTCCTTCACCGTCAGAGCGTGTGGTATCAGTTGGTGTTAAACTCCTTCTAATTCCTACTCCCTCATGACTGTGTCGTGGTGACCACGTGTACTGTACCACACGAGGACTCGCTTGTAAGTTGTAATGTGGTGGTGTTGCCATTGCCTTCTCAATTCCATATAGCATTCCGACAGCGGATGGTCACCACATAGATATGTAGGTATTATGTTTTCCTTCACCATCACGCACGTGGTATTGTTGTTATATAACTGCATACGAATTGAACAATACATTGGTGAAGGTTGGATTCGAACCTGTTACGTACTAAGTTGAAGGCAGACGTACAAACCACTACACTATCACGACTGATGAGGTTATGAAAACGTTAAAATAAATATTTTTTTGTAATATTAAAGAAAAAAATACTTATATATAATCTGTTAAAGTTTCTGTAGTTCATTTTAAAATTGGACCGGTAAAATGAGTATGAAATATATAACCTCCTTTCGTATCACGTCATAAATACAGATAATAAAATGTCAAATGATCAAATAGTTATTCCCGTTACATAATTACTATCTAGTGTTCATCTTAAATACTAACTGTTCATTACACGTCGCTCTTTTTAATCTATATGTATTCGATTAAATTTTTTACATATAAATATGTCGCTATTATTAATGATTTATTTACATTTCTTTTTTTTTTTAAACAATTAATTAAAGGGTATATATTAAAAGTCAAATTCAACGTTTCGTGTTTCAACGCAGTTTTTTTTTTTTGGCATAATTTGTTCAGTTGGACAAAGGTCTGTCTAATTCGGCCTTTGGCGGGAGGTGGTCGCCTTTTGAAAAAATAATATATGGATGTCGGCGAACGCGGGATCCCGCCGTCAGTGGGGTAGGTGGGGCAGGGGGACCAGACACATCAGGACTTGTACGTGCGGATGACGTCTTTGATCTGGGCCCTGCAGAGTGGGCACTGCCCACCCCCCTTGCCCCTCCACTGCTGCACCGCGCAACGGTAGCACATGCACATATGTCCGCACATGTACAGCACGCTGTCTATAGGGTTCTCATAGCAGATGGTGCACTCGGTGCCGGTCAGGTTACCCTCACCTATCACCGAGTATATCGGCTGGTGGTGGGATGACGACGGCATCTGCCGGCTGGTGGACGGCCCGTTCGATATCCTCTCCATCCTGATAGGTTCGCTGTGGCCGTTCGGTATTTGCACTTGCTCGTTGACGCTGTTCTGGCTGGTTGAGGAGCACTGCGCGTCGGTCCTGGGCCGTTGCTGCTGGTAGGACTGCTGGTTGCCGCACGTCGCTGCCTGCGGCGGTATGGGCTGGAAGTTCGCGAGGCACAGCTGCGACGATGTTTGAATAGGCTGCAACAAGAAGACCAGAAATTTTATTCCGAGAAAAATGACCCATTTTTAAATCATCATCAGCTGATAGACGTTCACTGCTGATCATAGGCCTCCTTGAATAATGGAGAATTTGCACAGTCTCCCTCCCATGTTGGCTCGATGGACGTTAGTGTGGAGCCAAAGCATCGTGTGTTTACTATCGGGCTGCACCACGAGCTGGTGAGGTTAAAGATAGCTCCAACTGCTTACCTCTATGTAATGAGCGCTGGCTAACGTCAGCCCCTGCTGATGGTTCGCGATGTTCTGCCCATTAGTCTGCGGCGGCAGGCTGACCACGAGGACCGTGCCACCAGCACCGGTGGCTATCGGAGCCGCGGAGCCGGCGAGAACTCTCAACTGCTGCGGCGGCGTCTGAGCCGGTTGCACCTGGGAGCTCAGCATCCTGACTTTCTGTGTCGCCCCGTATATATCAACGAAGGCCCAGAGTCTAAGTGTGTGGTCCACGTGCATGACTGTGACGGGGTTGGAGCTATTCCTGCTGACTCTCACTTCGCCGTCGACTGTGAGCGTGACTGCCAGCACGTCCCCTCTACGGAGCCCGTTCGCGGCGTCCCTCCGCACCACCCAGTACTCGGGCCGGTCCAGCAGCTGTTCAGCGTCGTCGGGCAGATCGCACGGCCGCAGCGTATCCGGGTCGCAGGAGGTCAGCCCTATCGCGAGGCTGCCCGCGTAAGCGGCCTCCGTAGCCAGGATCTGGACGACTATAGTCTGACCGGGGCGCATTGGACGCGCCGTGAAGACGTAACCCTGGCAAAACTCGTCCTCTACCCTGGCCGCGACGCCCCTGTCGTTCACGAAATGGACGTTCCTGCCCTTAGTTCTGTGAAGACTGAGGGGGACTACGGGGTTTTGATATCGCGGAGGCGGCAGCGCTTCCTCCACGCTCAGCGTCCTCATGCCGCCGACGAGTCTGTCCTCCTCCACTACAGGGCTGAGGGTGGCCCTTCTTATTTGGTTCGGTGCTCTCGGGTCAGCGAACTGGACGGCGGTGCAGTTGCCGTAAACGTCGACGAGGGCCCAGAGAGGGCTTTTCGTGTCGACACCGGAGAAGAACAGCCCCTTGTCCTCGCCATTGATGCCGAAGTGAACGTCTCCGGCGGAGTTCACGTAGTAGTACAATATGTTGTCCTTCTCGCAGAACCTTTCTCCCAGTGCTTTAGCCCAGTTGCCCTGCTTGTTGGTGAGGTCGGGGCACGCGTACTTGGGCAAGGCGTGGGCCTGGGTGGTGGGGTCGTGAGTGGTGAACCCGAAGCGTATGACCCCGCTCCAGTTGTTCGAAATCTCCACAAAGCGTATGCACACCTGAAACAAGATTACAATTGGTCAGATATTTTTATAGCGACATGAGCTGATGTTATACTCCTCCATCTAATTCCTACTTCCTAATGACTGTGTCGTGGTTACCACGTGTACTGTACCACACGAGGACTCGCTTGTCAGTTGTAGTGTGGTGGTGTAGGCATTGGCTTCTCAATTCCACATAACAGTCTGACAGCGGTTGGTCACCACATAGATATGTTGGTTCCCTCACCATGTGCTCCTTCACCATCAGAGCGCGTGGTATAACATTAACTAATATCACGTGCTTTAAGATGTAATTGAACAATATTTGTTGTGTGAATAGATATATATATATATATGCCGATGTTGAAGTGATGCTCCATACTAACTTTCTCGTTGACCCTGACGGCCCTGGCGCTGAAGGCGACCCCCTTGCAGAAGGACTCCACCCTGCGTGCCGTGGAGCCGTCGCGCGATATCCTTATGTTCTCGCCGTGCACAGCGTGGAAGCTCAGCGGCGGCAGGTTGTTGGGGGCGCCGCCGGTGCACGAGCTCCTGGGAGCTGGGGACGGGAGCACAGGCATTACATATGGACCCTGAATTAGTCTAACTAGACTATGCTATTAAACGAGTAAATGTGGTGAACTGATCGTCAACCTCCGCTAGTCGGAAAGGCACTTCTAGATGAAGAAGATTAAATGAGTAAAGTGATCACCTGATGTTAAGTGTTTACATGACTATAACGTCACCACATTTATTATGGTATACACAGCACAATATTGAACTTCCCTTAAGACTTTAATTGTTCAGTCTCGTTACCGCAATCATGTGTATACATATATATATATGTGTATGTATTTGTATATACACGAATTTCTATGTGATAACGCCGTAGCCAAATAGTAAGGCCAGTAATTAAACTTGGTATTAATATAGTGGTGGTCACGGAGATGGTACTCAGACATATAACGGTTCCTGCCGAACAGGAAGTGGTGCTAAAAGTCACTAAACACCATAATATGTAAATTTCCGACATTATTCTTATACAAATATGTTAGTCGTATAAATATTACTATTTACATGTACTTCCGGTATAACAAACCAACCGGAAGTGGGACCAAAAGTCATCAAGTATCTTAACGGTGTATATTTTTGACGTTACTGTTGTACATATATGTTGGTCATATAAAAATTACTATTTACATATACTTCCGGTATAACCGGCCAACCGGAAGTGGGAGCAAAAGTCATCAAGTACATTAACGGTGCATATTTTTGATATCTATATTGAAGTAAAAGTGTTAGTCATCAAAATATATTATATTTACGCATTTCCGATTCCAATCGACCAACCGGAAGTTGATCCAATATATATATATATATCGCAACATTGAGAGTGAGAGGAACGGCGTTACACAGACAGGGGTTATTATTTATGTGTGTTTATAAACTGTTCTTTTCAGGAGTAACAGCAGGCGATGTTAAAAGTTGACAATCCTTATTTAAACGACAATGTCCGTCCATCTGTCCGTCAACAGTTTTCAATTTGAAGAGCTGCAAGTTGCAGGAGCTGGTGCTGAACATTTGTCATACAGACAGACCTCGCTTAGATAAGATCAGAGCAGTTGGTATTCTGTTGGTATGTGGTCGGGTTGTCGAGTTCTGGTTGAACAAAGTTTCACAATTTTGTATGTGACATCTTTATATATTAAAATCCAAACTCTTACAACGGATCTATTGTTATCTTCTCCCCTCGGTTGACTCAACGTCAAGACGGTCACCCCTCACGAGATGGTGGGCCACCTGTGCGGCAGATGCTCGCGCAGCTTGCACCAGACCAATGACGCAGTTTAAGTGTTTAATAGATTCACGCTGTGTGTGTAACGACGTTCCTCTCACTATGTCGCGATATATATATATATATATATATCGCGACATAGTGAGAGGAACGTCGTTACACACACAGCGTGAATCTATTAAACACTTAAACTGCGTCATTGGTCTGGTGCAAGCTGCGCGAGCATCTGCCGCACAGGTGGCCCACCATCTCGTGAGGGGTGACCGTCTTGACGTTGAGTCAACCGAGGGGAGAAGATAACAATAGATCCGTTGTAAGAGTTTGGATTTTAATATATAAAGATGTCACATACAAAATTGTGAAACTTTGTTCAACCAGAACTCGACAACCCGACCACATACCAACAGAATACCAACTGCTCTGATCTTATCTAAGCGAGGTCTGTCTGTATGACAAATGTTCAGCACCAGCTCCTGCAACTTGCAGCTCTTCAAATTGAAAACTGTTGACGGACAGATGGACGGACATTGTCGTTTAAATAAGGATTGTCAACTTTTAACATCGCCTGCTGTTACTCCTGAAAAGAACAGTTTATAAACACACATAAATAATAACCCCTGTCTGTGTAACGCCGTTCCTCTCACTCTCAATGTTGCGATATATATATATATATTGGATCAACTTCCGGTTGGTCGATTGGAATCGGAAATGCGTAAATATAATATATTTTGATGACTAACACTTTTACTTCAATATAGATATCAAAAATATGCACCGTTAATGTACTTGATGACTTTTGCTCCCACTTCCGGTTGGCCGGTTATACCGGAAGTATATGTAAATAGTAATTTTTATATGACCAACATATATGTACAACAGTAACGTCAAAAATATACACCGTTAAGATACTTGATGACTTTTGGTCCCACTTCCGGTTGGTTTGTTATACCGGAAGTACATGTAAATAGTAATATTTATACGACTAACATATTTGTATAAGAATAATGTCGGAAATTTACATATTATGGTGTTTAGTGACTTTTAGCACCACTTCCTGTTCGGCAGGAACCGTTATATGTCTGAGTACCATCTCCGTGACCACCACTATATTAATACCAAGTTTAATTACTGGCCTTACTATTTGGCTACGGCGTTATCACATAGAAATTCGTGTATATACAAATACATACACATATATATATATGTATACACATGATTGCGGTAACGAGACTGAACAATTAAAGTCTTAAGGGAAGTTCAATATTGTGCTGTGTATACCATAATAAATGTGGTGACGTTATAGTCATGTAAACACTTAACATCAGGTGATCACTTTACTCATTTAATCTTCTTCATCTAGAAGTGCCTTTCCGACTAGCGGAGGTTGACGATCAGTTCACCACATTTACTCGTTTAATAGCATAGTCTAGTTAGACTAATTCAGGGTCCATATGTAATGCCTGTGCTCCCGTCCCCAGCTCCCAGGAGCTCGTGCACCGGCGGCGCCCCCAACAACCTGCCGCCGCTGAGCTTCCACGCTGTGCACGGCGAGAACATAAGGATATCGCGCGACGGCTCCACGGCACGCAGGGTGGAGTCCTTCTGCAAGGGGGTCGCCTTCAGCGCCAGGGCCGTCAGGGTCAACGAGAAAGTTAGTATGGAGCATCACTTCAACATCGGCATATATATATATATATCTATTCACACAACAAATATTGTTCAATTACATCTTAAAGCACGTGATATTAGTTAATGTTATACCACGCGCTCTGATGGTGAAGGAGCACATGGTGAGGGAACCAACATATCTATGTGGTGACCAACCGCTGTCAGACTGTTATGTGGAATTGAGAAGCCAATGCCTACACCACCACACTACAACTGACAAGCGAGTCCTCGTGTG
>DWLS01004415.1:0-14022 GCA_018246255.1 Pachliopta kotzebuea | reverse complement strand
GGTATAGTCTACACAACTTCCATTTCATTACCACAACGAATTGTGTACAGTGAAAATCCTTTTTAAATTTTCTCCGCTTATTGTAGCGTTGAGATATCGGACAGATTAATAAAAAAAAAATTAACAGACATTAATTTAAACGAATTCGTCTAAATTAGACACTCGTTTTTATCTCAAAATATCTTTTGTCCAGTTGAGCTTTCGGTATGGTTAAAATCTCTTTATAGATTTTACTGGGCTTTCATTAGAACTCATCGTCGGAGCTGAGCAATGTAGTCTTCTCGTGATAGTTGGCATTGAGACAGCATAACATTTTTATGTAAGATGCTAGTAACTGTTCCTCCTTTGAAGAAGGTCTGAACTATAACACAGCATATTCAGACGGTCTCTGGCAACGGAGACATTTTCTGATGATGTTAGCGTTGATCCCTCTTTTGCGACGTATACAGCTTATTTGATACTAGGCACGCGAACTACGGAACTCTCGGCCTGATAAGGTAACGTAGATCTACCAACATTATTAAAATGCATAGTAACAGAGTTTATTTGTAGGTTTTTTTTTACGTAGGCACAGGTTAATGCTTTGACCACGATCCCACCTGGTGTTAAGATGTGGTCTATGATGGTAAAGCGCATTAACCTAGCAAATGCCTATTCACTCTTTTTTTGACGCCCACATCGTAATTGTACGGGAACACTGACGCCGGCAAGTTATTCCACTACTTAGCTGTCCTTATTAAACTAAACGAGGAGCCAAATCTCTTAGTGCGTAAATTTACAACTAAGAATGAGAGTGTAGAATTAAAAAGAAACTTTTCACATAACAGAGAGCGTATTAAAAGGTAAGGACGCGTTAATGTGTGCAATTGTGTGAGAGCCGTTCAAACTAAGCAAAGTCCGCTTAAAACAATAAGGCGAGCTCGCATCCGACAAGTTTGCTCCCCGGCTCCGCGCGCGTCCTTTATGAACGGCGCCCTCCCTCGGCCCCGCTTAACACAAATGTCACGGCGCGCCGCCGAGCCGGAAAACTCTCTTTTCTTCCTGAATTGCCTCCTCATACCACCACACGAAATAGCACCTTAAAAACAAAAACATAAAGCTCAAGTTTGCCAGCGCTTCGCTTGGGAAATTCAAGGAATTTTCCGCACAACCGCGACACTCAATTCCGCAGCGTGTTAAAACAGTTTAAGGACGGTTTTTGATTGGGTTAACTGAGAGTCGCCCGCGCGAGATCTTCCAGCATCCCGCGCCAAATTGTTTCCGCGTGTTTGTATTTTATTATACATTTTTATTTCTCGATAACATTAGCTTAACCGACTTTTCATTGCGTACGCCAGGGCTGCCCGCACCGCATTAGCTGCTTTTAATGCGGTCCAAAGGGTTTATTTTTATTTTAACGATCGCTTTGTTTACCGCGCCGTGCTTAACTGGAGCTTTAGCTCATCGACTACAATTGTTAATGTTCCGTTGCCTTATTTTTAACGAAGTCTTTTTAGTACTGCTTAATATTATTAAAGCTACATTTTTCTTTAAGACTTTCTAATACATTTAAATATTTAACTTTAGTTACAGGTGATTTATTACTTACCGTCACATACATCTTACTGATCTTATAGCATTTTATATTTTTCATAGAATACAGATATTTATTCTTCACGTTATTTTCAATATCTATAGCCTGATTGCATCAGCGTGAATGGGACTGATGTGCTGAATTAAGTATTCCGTAACTTGTAACTTATAATCTACAATAGCTACATGGATACTCTTTCAGAGTGAAATGAAGTACAGGATAAGGAGAATAGAAATCCGAAATCAAAAGTCTGTATCATTTCCGGTTAAAAAGATATGATAAGCCAAAGTTAGCATTCCGAAGGAAGAGGTAAAAACAGAAAAGATAAAATTTACTGAGAATCTAACTCATTACCTTTGTATCGAAAGTATGAAAATAAGACCTTAGGCCATTTTGGTACTTTCTAATCTTATAGAGATCTAGTAAATAATATATTCATAGTCTTTCCTGATTGTTTGTATTTCAGAGATACTTATAATTATTTCATGATATACCTGTTAAAGAATGTATAATGTTGATCAGTAGCTATCATATTTGTTATTTAATACATGTCAAATATATAGAACGTTTTTGAATATTTATAATATATTTGTTATATATTATGTTTTAAAATACCTGTCTAATAAAAATTTCTGTACTTTCTGTTACATTTACATGATCGGATCTATCAATTATTTATTAACGTAAAATAAAATATTTAAGTACATGAAAAGATGATGAAATATCATTTTAATTAAATATTTTTCTTTTTAAAAAAGACTGAATTTAATACCAAATACAATTAAGATAACAAAGTATATTACTTTAAAAAAATTAAAATTTATTTATTCATATAAACAAGTTAATACTGAGGTTTACAATACATATAATACTTAAAGTCACACATGACATTTTGATTTCTTTTATATGTTATATATGAAAAATATAAATATACTATTAAGTATTAACTTAACCAGCTTTGAAAAGGCACGATAAAAAGCTAAAGTCAATAAATGTGAAACTTTAGTGTGGCAACCCTAAAGAAAGGATAGAATGACAAAAAAAATAGCGCGAGAACAAATATGTGGCCGGGTCCCGGGCCGGCGGCACCCACGTACTAATCGGAGCTTGAGAAGATTAAGCTACGGTTAGAAAGTTTAACTTTATACTAAAGTTATTATTGTTAAATATTTTATGAAAAAAAATTATAATTAAAGAAGAAGTTTCTTTAATTTTTCTTTTTAGTCATAAACTAATAAATAACGCTTTTATCCACAGTTCATATTAAAACAATATAAATGGTATAGTTAAATTCCTCAGTTTCCTTTTAAGTTAATATTGTGTTGACTTTATTAAGTACAACTTTAGCGATTTTTCTTACCGCTAAACAGTAATATGTAAATTTTACTGTGTTCCAGTTTGAAGGGTGTTGTCGATTGCGAAATTACTGAGGTAACGAGACTTAATATCTTACGTCTCAAGGTGATGAGCGCAATGTGGTGCTGTATTTACGACCTTAAGTAACAACAATGTGATGGACGTGTGTCACTTATTATTAAGTGAACGTCTTGATCGTCTTGTAACTTCGTTAAATAAAGAAAATACTTATGTAGTTTTAATGTATTTATTACTTTTTTATTATAAGTGGTTTTGATATCATCATTTCAACTTTTGGACTTCCAATGCTGGATATAGGTCTCTTGTAAAGTACTCTTGTAAGGTTTTGATATATATTATATTAACCTTACTAGTAACATTTTATATGATTGAAGTCTCTTTAACATTCTCGTTTTTTCTCCTATCATACAATATAACAAATTGAAGGTCAATATAGCCTTTGTAATAACTTCAAGGTCAATACAACATGGACATACTAACAAGTACCTCATTATTTAGTAAGATATCGTTTACCAATATTAAAAAAAATATTTTATCAATTGTTTAAGTACAGTTTCTTATTGGCATTGAACTTAAGACTTTATAGGGATCAAAAAAATAATGCGAACATATTGTGTTTATAAAGAAAATTGCCAGGAAAAGTTCCCGTAGACATACGGGAACAGATCGCAGTCGCGGCACTCATTTAAGTACTCCTGAAATATACTAATCAAGGGCTAAGCCGTGATAATTGCGCCGGCTCACCCCTCCGGACCCTTCAACTGGATCCTTTTGCATTTCCCGCTCCGCACTTCCCGTTCCCTGTGTTTTTATTTTATTTCCAATTTACTTTGGGCGCGAACGTTAGACGCCTCCGGCGCCACTTCCACCGCTCGTTTTCTTTATTTTTCTGCCGGTTCTCATACTTGCTGTTCCCTGTTCTCCCATTTCACCGTTTCGGTTTTCCATTCCGCGGCTTACCTCTTCACCGAAATCTCTTTTAACACTTGCAGCTTTATATTATTAATATTTCATTACTACATTCATAAAAATTAACATTTATAACAGAAAATATTTATATCGTTGAATAGGTAACTTAAAGCGACGTTAAAGACGAATAGTGTTTAACGCAAAAGGTTATCTCGAATTGATATTAAGCCTTGCATGTCTCTAGTCCAGTTCCTCATCCAAAATCGATAGCGGGCCCCGGGGGGGCCCCCCTGTTGTTATAGAGGAGGTCGGCCGCTCCTAATTCGTACCCCCACACGTATGCCGATCTTTGTCGTCTGGAACTACAGACTGGCAGGTGTTGAGCAAGGAAAACAGGGATAAGGCATTTTAAATGCAATCTTCACATCGAAATGGATTCTACATACTTTTTTTATCAATCAAACATTTAACATAAAAACTTGACTATGTAACGAGTAACTGTATAGTCACTAATTTATCTAACATATCAAAGTTAACTCTTGCTTAACTCTACATTTTGTATTGAAATATAAAAAGTTTTAAGAAATATTTGCTGTTGTTTATTTCTTTATACAATTTTCATCAAATTAAGTAATAGTCATATGTTCGTAAAGTAAATTATTATTTCTTAAAGTAACACGTACGTTCTGAAGTATATTCTCATTTACTTAGTCCATCACTGAAATCATAATTTTAACGCTTTTGTTACTCAATGTGAATTAGTACAAAATATAATGTCTAGGACTAATTATAAACACTCTTCAAAAAAAGAGTGAATAAGCATTTGCTAGGTTGATGCGCTTTACCATCATAGACCACATCTTCACTTAACACCAGGTGGGATCGTGGTCAAGCATTAACCTGTATCTCTGTAAAACTTATACATGTTTATAATATTAGTATGTTGGCGCTTTATAACAGCGTCGTCTGGCAACACATCTGCAATGTAATAATATTGCCTTTACAATATGAAGCCGGAGCGGCGGCGGGTCGCGGCGGGCCGGGGCGGGTCGGCCAGCATTCGGAACTGCGACCTCAAAAACTTATTACAATCCGCCCTACCCATCTCATTATCTCTAACCATAGTTAGGAATCGATACTAACGCGCGCACACAGCGCCAGCTCGTAAACTATCGCCAACTGGGGGCGCGCGCACACACGCAACGCCACACTTACTCGTAACCAGCGCGTCAACTTAAAACTTAATTATAATTAATTAATTCCAATTGGTGGCCGTTCCTTTCGCGCCGGCCGCGTCTTGGATAAGACCGTCCCTCTCTAACACTCGGCAGGGGACCGCGGGGAAGAGGAGGAGCGGTATTGTGTTTTCGAAGACCTTTTATCGCGGAGGCATTTTACGAAGTGGAGCATTCGCCGGTTCGATTCCTTTCCAATTTTATTAGCACTTGGATTTTAATTGGAGCTCTATTGACTGAGGTTTTTCTGTATACCGACGAGCGGGATATCGAACACGTGTTAGGGTTATTATAATTATGAAATTACCACAAAAATCTTATTATTACCCCCTCACCCTAGTGAATTAACTTATTTAATGATTTCGTATACATTCACACATCGCTTGCACTCAGTACGTGTTGGTTGTAGTTATAGCTGTAGTATCCGATGTCTGATCCGAATTCTATCTCGATACAGTATCGCTGCATCACTTAGTTGTCCAGAAATACAATTTGTATCTACCTAAATATAAACAAACAGTAGAATAAAACTTTAGGTGATTTTGCCAATCATTTCATCATCAGTCTTCCACTGGAGAACAGGACTCTCCCGATTTACTTAGCTCGATCTTCGTGTGTAATCATCTAGATGCTGTCGGTCCGTGATACTTTTGTCCAAATGCTGTCTCCGTTGTAAAACATACTCCAATGGAAATTACTTCTACTGAAGACCACTGACCAGTTCTTTAGCACTTCAAAAATTGTTTTAGGTTTCGCGAAATCCCTTTTGAATCTCAGTATATGATACGACAACGGTCATCTCCAATAGGTTATGTCAGTGTAATTTTTAAGACACTGATTGTAACTACTGGTAGTTAAGATATTTATTCAACAGTAAGTAAATATAAAAATCTGGAAATCTATTGGAGAGGCCTACGTTCAGCAGTGGACTGCAATAGGCTGAGATGATGATGATGATGATGAAGTAAATATAAATAACTAAAAGAGTAAGAACGTTCAGGAGATTTCGAAATCAAAACAAAACGACTAACAGCCGAGCGTCTGTAATTTAATTGTAGGC
This sequence comes from Pachliopta kotzebuea, assembly GCA_018246255.1. Taxonomy (NCBI): domain Eukaryota; kingdom Metazoa; phylum Arthropoda; class Insecta; order Lepidoptera; family Papilionidae; genus Pachliopta; species Pachliopta kotzebuea. Next base: position 7,868 of record DWLS01004415.1, on the reverse strand, counting down.
GTCACCAGATCGAACGGTGACAAGTATCAATGGATGCGACTGAAGGCACCCCCCCGCCACCCCTGCCGGCCTCGCCACCGCTCACTTCGCCCCACGAAGGGGTTACAGCCACCCCTCATTACCATATTTCATTTACTCAACGAAATTATGCTAATTAGTTATATTGCTTTGTGTAAAAAGGAAATTTATAAGGATTAAACTTACACTCCCCAGCCGCGCGGGCTGGTTCGAACCAGACTAAACTAGTCCGGGCAAGTTCGCCGAATGAATTATTTAGGAGATGAGCCACGTAAGAGTCGGGGCTGGCGGGCTCCCGAGATCCGCGGCCCGCTCCATTATAATCGCGCGCAATTAAAATTAAAATTGGGGAATTTTTAATTTTGTTATTGATGACCCTCCGCCGCGGTCCGATTGAATCAGCTGTTGTTAAAAAGTTCGAGGGCACCCTGGGCGGCGATCTCTGGACGCGAATCGATTATTTATAATCACCGAGCTCTTAACTGAAATCACTCGCTTACATCTCAAGATAACTCTTAACGATGTTTAATTCTACAATCTTTCATATAACTACATTCATAATTACAATGCTACCAATTCGTTTGCTCTGTAACGACATGGTCTTCATTGACTACAAGATATAAACCTTTAAAATAACATTCAAATACTTATTACTTGTATACCTAACCAGACAGTTTATCTTTTTCTCCTATTTTATATTATAACGAAACAAAGCCTTAATGTAATACAAATTTTCAAGTAGAAAACATCAACTGCAGACAGTATGCTGTTCAGGCTGTGGGCCCAGTATCAGATAAGCTGTATACAAAAGACAAAAGACGGGTCAGCGCTATCATCATCAGAGAATACAGACAGTATTCTAAAATCTGTCTCTGTCTAGAGACAAATAGATCAATGTGTATTTAATTTTTTTGGAGGCAACAAGACGAGCTAGGCTTTCGACTGTTGGTTAGTGATAAGCTTGCACATGATAATGTAACACTGGTTAATATAATCCAGCTCCGTATTACGTAGAATTTAGACATAAATGTTAAGTCTAGTTACTCCAGTAATTTCTCTAACATACAGCGCCCTTAAAATCATAACACAGTAATGTTTGCATATTACTCTTTGGCGATAGAAACAGAAGCTGCGGTGGTACCAAGACATAAGCATAAATATAGAGACGTCATAATTATATTGAGTAATCATCTGAGCATTGACAAAACAGAGTAAATTAAAGAAAAATAGAGCATCAGAACAGGCGAGGAGCAACAAAAATGGATTCCAGCAAAATTAATTGTGTGTCAGCCGATGGGGTGTTATTATCCCGGCACACGGAGTATAGCGCTCGAATTGAATTATAGTAATGAAATACCCCGTTGCTTTGGGCAAAGAGAGTGCCCCCGGCCGCTAGTTTCGCAACTTATCCCGGCTAAGGCGAGTCCTTATTTAAATGTAAATTAGGTTCATTTCACGAAATTAATGTCGTGGAGTCCCACCCCCCTGGTAAGGTGACCATCGCGCGGCGCGCTCACGGTCCGGCCCGTTTCAACTTCGCCTTAACTGAGCTATACATTATCGCAGGTAGAATAATCCTTATGCTATAAATCAGCTTTCAATTCACAGATAACACATTACCATCATCAACCGATTGACCTCCACTACTGGACATAGGCAACCCCCAATAATGGGGGGATTAGGACAAGCTCCCACTACGCTGACCCAATATGGGGGAAGTTAAAGCATCATTTGTTGATTGACAGGATACACCAAGAGCAAGTGACGTTGGTCACCAATTAACCAAGTTATTTGAACTGATAACCCCAAACAATATACCACTTATTTATATTTTTGGTATAATTCATCCCTCCCTTCTCTCCCTTATGATAGAATACGCCTATACATTAAGTCCGCCTCTTTACATTCGCGTACAAATTAAATAAATAATTATGTATAATATTTATTCATTTTACTACATATGTATACATCAAATTAAGATAATTTGTATTACACTATTTTTTTCCATAATAAACTAATAAACATAGCGCCGTATGTAAATTAGCAACTAATTATTCTTCATATATATTCTAAATGTCTCAGTGAATAACTTAATATTTTAAAGTGGAAATAATTTTTTTTTCATGTATTTATTAATGTTATGAAATTAATATATGATCTTTTATTTTACCTATTTCTTTACCACCATAATGATGGACAATAAAATAACAGATCTGTTACATCATCATCAGCGGATATACGTCTATTGCTGGACAACTTCCCTCATAGCGGGATTGAGCCGTTTTCCACCACGATAGCCTAAAGTAGGTTAGTGGGGAGCCAGAGCTTGGTATGTTGATTACCAGGGTCCACCATGAGCAGGTGAAGTTGGCTTAGGTCCCCCAGATCTGTCGCTTACAAACAATTTGATTTGAATGTGAAGTAGTAGCGTCTACTGCGACATTCTTTGTTTGACGATTTAAATATTTCTGTATATCATAATCAGCTGTTAATCGCCCACTGCTGGATATATGCTTCAAAGATCTCTACTCCTATCAGTTCTGTGCTGTCTGCATCCAGAGAAATCCGCTTCACCAGATCGTAGTGGTAGGGCTTCCAGCAGTACGTTTATCTCACTGCGGCATACAATAGTAATAAATTGTCTATTGTTAACATATATAATTGCCTGTAAAATAATTTCCATTGTATCACCTAAAAGTGTGTCACCCACACGCCGGAGTAATGGCTGCTCTATGATTATATGGACAGACGAGTCATTACTCCTGTGTAAGTAAGTGTTGTTGCGAATTGCTAATGTCGCTCCGAGAGTTTTACACTGCGGAATTAATTGTTACCTCGCTAAGTCTCAACCCCGGCGACTGTCACTACATTCACACTAATTCACAATAATTTATTCTAGACTATTCTGCCTTTTTAGGTATTGTTTCTTTAATTACCATCGGTTTGTATCTATCTTTCCTTTTGGACTTCCCACTGATTTACACTATTTATATTCTTCTACTAACTCGTATTCCTTCATGAATGAGATCGTGGTTATCATGTGATATACACTACGACTTTTTTTGCAGTTATAATGGAGTGGGGTTGCCATTTCACATACTAGTCCTTTATCATCTATATATTTATTTACACTTTATTTGTATAATAAAAACAAAAGGAAAAACATTATGTACAAGAGAGACACAGTAAACAAAAAGGCGGACATAATGCCACAAGGCATTCTCTTTCAGTCAACCTTTCATATTGTGAAGAGAAGAGAAAAAAAAAATACAAATAGATAATATATATATACATATATATTGTCAAAACAATAAACATTATCGCACTATCGTTAATTTATATTGTACACGGTGTTGTGAAGTCATGTAATTGTATAATTAATAATAAGATCCCAATTCGTTGCTAACTTATTGTGTGCAGGTAATAATGTATACGGTGTAAGGGGTCCCATACAACAACCCACGGGACCCAAGGCCACCTCACCTGTTCATGGTACATGCTAATTAACACACGATGCTCTGGCTAACTTCGCGCATTGGAGCAGTCTGGTGGGAGATGGCCCGAATCTATCCATTTTTGGATGAGGTTTATGTCCAACAGTGGACGTGTATCAGCTGATGAAGATCCACATTGAATATGAGTAAACATTAAAGTACTTGGTGTGAGTACTTTAGGTCTTTTATCACATACCGCCGGCGATGTATGGGAAGGTATGCATATGTTAATGCGGGCGGGATATCGCGCGCGTCGCGGTTGTATCGCCATATCGTAATCAGCGATGACCGGTAAAAGGCAAACGCATTCAAATTGAGCAAACATTGGGAACGTATTATCGGCGTCCCGGTCCCGGTCCCGGTCACCGGGCACACGCAAAATTTCAGTCCATTTCCCGTCAACGCGCTGCAACAAGTTGCCGGTGGCCAATACACGCGTAGAAAAGTTAAAGCCCGACCATCATTAACCCATTGCATCAGGTGATCGCTGGACATTAATGGCACGATGGCGTGTGTAGTCCACCTCTTGTACTGATGGATCCTCCAATATAGACCATCTAAATCCCTCCATCAACCTGAAGGGGAGTGATATAGCCTATAACAAAGTTTCGCTAGTTAAGATGTACACACATCACTACATTGCTCTCATCGTATTGATACATAAGGTGTTAACATTCATACTCCCAGTAATCTCACTAGCACACAGCACCCTTTAAACTGGAACACAGTAATGTTTTTCAGTTTTTATCGGCTGCAATAGGAGCTACCTAGACGATGTCCAGTAACAGAGACCTGACATCAGTAGCGTTTTATACTACAATTGTAAATCATCTCTGAATACTTGATAGAATTATCATCAAATACTCTGTTTTGGAGAGACAATAACAAATAACAATACTGGAGCAAACTTCACACGCTCATAGTGCAACTTGCTAATCAACAAACGAGGCTTTGGCTTTCCATAAACCCACATTGGGCCATTGTGGCGGAAGTAGCCCAAATCGATCCATTATTAGAGGAAGCCTTTATCCAACAGTGGACGTCTATCTACTTTAACAAATAAAAACTATTAATTATTATGTTACCGATTTCTGTTATAATACTTCAAAGATTTTCTAACAAAGATTACGTCGTAACCGTCAAGTAAACTAGTAAATAGTAAACAGATTTTATCACACAGTAATTAAGTACAAAAAAATCGCGTGACATTAACTTAAAACAGTAGACCCTTTACAACATATATTTCGCTTGTAAATTCGCTCTCGTCCCTGAGGGTCCATAATATATATCTAAAACACGATTATAATAATAAAGATAATGTACAACTACTTTTTTCATAATTTAGACCATTAATTATTTCAACATAAAATATATAAATATATTTTGATACTTTCGTTCTGTTACTTATTGTATATATTTATAGAAGACATTGGAGAAGGCAGTTCAGTAATATATTAGGGAAAGCTGATGATGATGACGTATTATTATAATTTATTTTCAAAACACTTGTCAATGAGGCTGATTATTGGATTATTGTAATAAAATTATATTTACTCGATTTTTTCCGTCGAGTCGACAATACGAACAAAGTGTTTACTTGATGGTAAGTGGTACGCTTGCCCATAACAAGACTCTGGCTATGGTATACATAGCACCATATTTTGCACTTTGCTTTGAGACGTATGGTGTTATTTCGTTACTCCAGTAATTTGACTAGCTTAATACATCCTTCAAACTGGAACACAGTAATGTTTGCTCATTACTATTTGGCAGTAGAAATAGGAGCTGCGGTGGTACCTACCTAGACTGTCTGTGGAAAAAGAAAATTACACTAGAAACAAGTTTAGCTTATGTAATCTAAGCTAGAGAATATTGATGGAGAATAAATTGAAACTGATTAACAAATATTCCAATTTAATGTTTTGTCAAGTACGTGTATTTTTTTTTTATTTATTTATTGTAAGACCTTTAAAGTAAAGTATACAAAAGGCAGGCTTAATGCCAGGAGGTATTCTTCATAGACCAATCCTTGGAGAGGTGAAATGTGGTAGGTACTAAAATATTAATGTGAACTATAACACAATTTTTTTTAACTAATAACAATGACGTGGATCGTCTCATCCAGAATACTCCGACTCTCACATATCTCCCTCATATCTAAATAATCTAGAACAGTGATTCTGTTAAAGCAGAAAGTTTATAATGTAAGGATCGAGTTTAAGTAATAGAGACATGTGACAGAATCGCATCAAGGACCTTTACTACTAATAGACAAAAGGGGGTATAAACTACTTATACATAGATTGTTCTAATAAATGAGACATCAAAACCAATACACGAACACCCGCATCCGTTATACTATGCAACGTTTCACGGTAAATCCCACGAACGGAAAATATTATCATTAATCGAAAAATTACGGGCACGATCGCCGGCAGCGGGCGCGATGCGAACGGAAAGCAAAGGGTTAGCCCACCCCTACCCCGTGGGCAAGTAATTACACACACATACACACAAAACGCCATTAACACAACCGTAGAACAAGGCAACTACTTAGCATTTTCAAATTAAATACACTAATCACTTGTATAAACGCAACGTGTACAGACAGGACGCTGGGATCGATACTGTCTGTGTGTGGGTGGTGATTATAATGAAGGGTAGAAGGGTGAAATTAAGTGGCTCTATTCGTGCACCCCTCCGATACTTGCTGTGTGTTGATGCCTTTCACTTCATAGGTTAGAACCAATAATTTCGCTGACTGTTCAACACTGATGCGCGAGTGTTGCCAGCGTAAGAAACATGACCAAACAATAGATCAACTCTTAAATCAAATAAACATACCAGACGAATATAAGACCAGGAGACAGGTTACTGCATTATTTTATCCAAATAATACAAACGTTTAATTAATCATATAAAAAAAAAAACATTCAATTATATTACACCAGTACATTCATCTCTTAAACCGGAGATTCTCTAGATATAGTAGTATTTAGGCGCAATAGGCGATTTATAAAAACGGCAGAATCTGGTTTAAATGATAACGAATCATTACAAGGTAACGAATCAAATGCGATTACAAATTATTTTTCCGAAACGGAAACGTAATTAATATTGCATCTCATATTCGAAACAGCGAAAAATAAATTCATGGGAGCAACCACAATGGCAAAGAATTAAGGAATTTAGATGTAGGTGATGATGATGATGATTTAAATATAACAAGGTAAGCTGCAAGGTTAAAGAAAGGATTAAGAAATTAGGGAATAAGAAACAATAATTATATAATTAAAGAAGGTCAAGTAAAAAAAATTGTTTTAATACTATATTTTGTTATGTAATTTTTTTAAGGGTAACATGTTGTATATGTACTATAAGTGAAGGTATCTGTAGAATATCTAGATTATAATATCATTATTTATATATCTATCTTAGATTATAATATCATTATTATAATCTAAGTATGTCAGTGTTAATCGAGCGAGTCGTTTCATTACAGGAACTACTCCTGCTCCTATTCCTTCCGCCAAATACTAATATGCAAACATTACTGTACTCCAGTTTGAAAAGTGATGTATGTTAGTAAAATTACTGGGGTATCGAGACTTAATATTACATCTCAACTACCGCAATATGGTGTTGGGTACCATTTTAACCAGCGACATGGTATTGGCAAGCGTATCACTTATTATTAAGTGAACACGTTGCCTTTGCCTATCTCTTCGACTAATCGAAAATAAAATATTTGAAGTAGTAAGTGATCTATCTAAACAATGTTATAAGAGATGTATAAATATCACATATGTTATGAATACTGTATACTGTAAAACAGTAAAATTTGGTCACTACTATTTGACTGAACTGAACTGTCTCCGGCAGTAACAGTTACAGTAAGAAACGCTAAGTTAATTAAATGTTTATTATCGACAGATGTTTGTTTATAAACTAACGATATCTCCGTTGCTTAGTAACGAGATATTAATGATTACGTTTTTATTTAAACTAATAAAACGTTGCATCGATTCAATTTTCACTACAAAGCAGTAATTATTGATAAAAAAATTACTTAACCATGCTACAAATGCGGAGGATGTAGTTTTTATATTGTAACTATGCGATACTAATCGCATGATATAACTATGTACAAACCAGGAGTCGGCAACCTTTAAGCTGGAAGAGTCTAAAATTTACAAAAAATCATCGTTTTTTAACATTATATGCAACTAAATAATTTTTTAATAAGAAATTGTTTGTATGTATTCATTAATTTATATTTATGTAATATATAAGTAGTGTTGATTCATAGAAAAAATTGTTGAATAATCCTCGTGTTGACTGTTGACTAATTCGTGT
>DWLS01004414.1:0-14023 GCA_018246255.1 Pachliopta kotzebuea | reverse complement strand
CAGGCAGGATTGAAAAAACCCTATCACCAACCAGATATCAGAGCCTAAGGTGTTACAGAGCTTAGCTACTGTGCCATACAGGCACTTAAAATTTCTAACACAGTATTAAGGATAGTCAAAATTTATTTCAGTGCATGTGACGCAAACAGCAAATACTACAATACTAAAAAATGTATTACTCCGTATTTATACATGTTTTTTTCCTATTTTTCGCTGATATTATTATTCAGGGCTTTTTTATTAAATTATTTATATCATTTAATAGTAGTGCTGTCTTATTATCTACTATAACAAAACTGTTGTACATACACACATGTATATAGCGCAATTGTTCCTTATACTTATTTCTACTATTTACTATAATAGATATCTTTAGACAATATTTCATTAACTTATCTCCAACTGATTAATTTTTAATACTTGTTTTGTCCCTTTTTCATACCGTAAGTTCCAATGAATGGGACACTCGTTTAACAAGTAAGGAATTGCTTTCTCCGCGACGTCATCACGATTTGTGGTATATATTCACGATGAGTTCTGTAGACACTCGGAACAGTTCAAGTATTGGCAGAATCCTCCGTGAGCTTATTTATATATGTTAATATTTATTCTATGTTTAATAAAGATACATAGGGGTAGTGTCTTATATATCTTTATCTTAACAACCACCTAGACTAAATCATATCCCACCAAAGATTGACTGATAGGGAATGTCTACAGATGTAAGCAAAGGAAGTAAGCCTCCTTTCGTACACTTACGTCATAAGATTTTACGGGTAATTTTAAAGAAAAAAATTATAACCATGGTCACTAGATCTCCGGATTTGTTGCGGTCGAAATATTCTTGATAAGGCTTAGTGTAACTCGGCGATGTTCCGAAACTCATTAATGTGTATGGGCACAACGGTGCAGTGCCGTCGTCTGAATTCCTCAGCACCGGTTTCGGATTCCACACATACGTCATGTTCGCTATTATGGTTAGAAGTTTTATAATATCTATTAAATCACTATTATCTTCTCTCTTTAAAGTTTTCTTCGAAATTAAACTATTGTTCGCTAAAGATACATTAAAATGTGAGCTTACAATTTCAGCCAATTTTTCCTCCTTATATGACTTAATTAAATCTATAATTAATGGAACGGCTACTTGCTTAATTGTAGAATCAAAAGATTTATTTGTTTGCGAAAATTCTTCTAATGTTTTATTGATTTCCGATCTGCGATTATTATTTACACTTTCGCTATATTTGCTGTCATTTGAATAACTCTCTGTACTGTATATTTCTGTTTTGTAATCTATGAGACTGGTTGTGCCGTCAGGACTCGTGTAAGTATTAGTACACTCCTGGTCGTCATCAAAAGAATCGTCTTCATTAAATGAAGTTTCATTTTTATAGATTGATTTTTTATTAGAACAGGAATTAAAATTTTGGGTCCTTTGAACTTTCGTATCGGGCAAATCTTCATTGGATAATAAAATATTTGGTAACAAATCGCTTAGTTGTTCCTCAGAAATTTTTCCAAGTACGTAGTTGTTTAGTACCTCTGAAATGAATCCGTTTATTATATAGAATAGTATTTTTATACATAACAACAATTACTAAAACAAGACGGAAAAAAATAAAGGTGCATTCAAAAAAGGCATTTAATAGAAAAGAGTTGTCCTTTATGTGTAGGACTTCTGATTATCATCATACTTTCACTTTCTGTGAGTGAGAAGCTGACGATAAAAAAGACAATAATGAAAAGGAAAACCCGGCAAAACGTATTGTGCTTATAACTCAAGATACAATTTTAAATCTATCCTCTGTGAGTTACATTTACTCTTGAAAAAAGATGTTACATTGAGAGAGTAAAAATTATTTAATTTCGTTTTGCAATTGCCTCGAAATGTATTATGGGAATGTATGCAAGTAATATGTCCTTGAATATAGAATAATTGAAATATACTGAAATTAAAATGACGAAACAAGAACAATCGCCTTGATTATATTTCTGAAGGAAAAATAACGATCGGGCAGTTTATTATACTCGTACCTTTTAACAAATTCCATTGTTCTGGTTTAAGGTTTTGCAGATGAGGCTGAAGGCTCTCGTATCTTTTCACTTTTCGGGCTACATTGTCAAGCTTAATTGGATCGCTTTCTTTACAGTAGTCCGATGTCACATGAAACAAACCGAATGATCTTTACATATTTTAAAGGATTTTGATGTGATAATTCACTTATGTACGTTATTGACATTAATCCTATACAATACGGATACAATTTACGTTAATAAATTAGTCTCTTCTGTGAAAATGAGACATCTAAATTAAAGTTATATAAAGAGTTCTGAATTGTGCATAAAGCAGCAAATTAATAACAACGACATTTATTTATACTGCTAATAAAACCTTTTATTAAAAAACCAGGTTAAAATAAATTTTTAATTCTCATTATTACAAAACACAAATGTGTTATAAATTCTTTTCAACTTGATAGGCAATTCAGGTTCAAATAAATCATTTTTTTTTATTTTAATAAACTATATCATTTTATAGATCGAAAAATATAATCTCACCATTGCCTAAAGATATATTATTTACCAAATCTTCTACATCATCTTCATATACTTCATCATACTTTTGAGCTACTACTTGATTTTGTTTTATCCACACATTATTGGTATCAACATTTAATAACATAACACAAAAAATTTTAAATACGATCATTTTATTAACCAATAATTATAAGCCGAAAAGAGAAAAAAGAAGATGATGCACTTGAAATTTTCTTAAAATAATATCATGATACAGTATTTTCTCCGGATGTCGTAATGACTGGAGTTAGTATAAGAAGCAAGGAACAAAAATAAGAAAGACAATTTTCTTTGTAACCAAGAAGGATAACAGTAACTTGAAATAAAAAGGTTATATATATATATTTTTAAATATATGTTTAAATTGTTAATATATATTATTCAGTGGAAAACAACAGAAAATTGCACGAAAAGGCTATTCTTTAAAGCTGTAATACATAATTTGTTATTGCTTATAACAAAGATTACGATTGCTAAAATACTTTACAATAAGAGAGGTTATTCTACCAAAGAACTATTTCTCCAAAAGTATATAAGTTGCGAATTTCACTTTATTAATAACATGCCGTAAATTTCATCTTCCTTCGTCCTTAAGTGTTTTGCTGAGAATAAAATGGAAATGTTACTTTATTTTTCTGGTTTAGAGTACATAATGCAACAAATAAATCTGTACGTTGCTTGGCGCCACCCTGGCAGTTATGTACTAACAAAATATTATATGTTTTTGTCAAAGCATTAAGGAATAAACTTTAAGCTCCTCCATTTACAGTCAAAGATCGTCTGCCGACAGGGGAAACGGTAGCCTGAAACGCATAACTATAGCGAGGAAAAGTCAATACTGGAAAATTTTATAGCAACTATGCAAAATGAAACTTTACGTAGTTACGATAAAGTTCATATTCACTCAGAAGAGTTTGCCGCTTAATTCGTATACATCCGAAAGGCGCGGAAAGCTTTGGCGCCAGACAGACCGGCGCCATCTTGTCGCATTTTCCTTTCTAAAAACGACGGCACAGGCGAAGACATTTGTCTGCGGAGCCTACTTCCGCAATCGCCCTATTATGGCGTCTAATTTATAGGCAGTCCTGGCCTTATAATATAGGAGTTTTATCCGTTTAATATAATTTATCTTTAAGTAGTTATTCAGGAACTGTTAACTTGGAAAGGTCTAATTTATTTCTTTTGTGAAGTAACTTTCGTCTAATCCCTAATTTGGATAAGTAATTACTATATTATTTTCATATAGTAAATATACTATCACCAGTTTAAGACAAGTAATTAAAAATTTGTTTCAGACTATATACTTATCGTATGTCAACGACATAAATATCCTTTAAAACCAAAATGAGAGTAATAATTCTTTACCGTAAACATTTATGTAAAGTAGAATTTTTAAAACACAGAAATCTGTTACATTTTGTCAATATTCAATACTTCGATATAAAAGAACTTTTATAAATTAGCAATTATCGTCCTATTAGACATCTTTCATATCTCTGCTCAATCTTAACGACTTAGCGGTACATTTGATATATTCACATGGTTTGAAATTATACGTATTATTAATGAAAAGTTGCAGTTATTTTATCGTAGATGCTATTGTTTTACTTCTTGTAGGAATATCATATTTCAAACATTACTTGATAGCAAGCATCTCAATAGCATGAAGTAAAGAATGTTCAGATTACAAAAAAATCGTACAAAAACCGTTAAACCACCTTTAAAACTGAATGACGTTTTGTCTGTGTAGTTAATTCTCCTGAAAAGTATATTTTAAAACAAAATGAAATAAAAATAAAAAAATATGTACTTTACGCAATGACTACGAAATACATAAACAAGACACATTTTAAACTTATGAAATTGTATGAATCGGCATTTTAATAGTAATAATAAAGAGCTTCCGAAGAAAGTCTGAATAAATATTACCTCAGTCAATATTTCTGCCAGTCGAACTGTTGGTGCTCAAACATTACTGTGTACCGGTTTAAGCTACCATTATAATAAATTGATACATTATTTTCTTTATGCTTCTAAATACCATCATAATGTCTGAATCTACTTTATAAACAGACACGTTTCATGTAATAGTACTCGTATATACAATCTCTGTTTAAGCGTTTTTAATCTCATAATTTTTTAAAAAAATTATTAATTTTTTTTTTAATATCTATTTATTTTTATTGTACGAGTGGGCGAGATGAGCAAGGCGTTGACGTGATGTTAAGTGATACGCCTGCCCATAACAACGTGGTGCTATTTATAATGGTATATACTACACCACATTGAGTTTGTCGCTTGAGACGGAAGGTTAAATTACGTTACCCCAGTAATTTCATTACCATACAGCACTCTTCAAACTGGAATATAGTAATGTTGGCATATTACAATTTAGCGGTAGAAATAGACGCTGCGGTGGTAGGAACCTAGACGATCTTCGGTTACAGGGACCTGCCGCCACTAGTACAATATTTATATATTGGCCATAATAATTAATATAGCGATATTATATCTTAATATCCGTTTAATATTGTACATCGTGCAAAGAGAAAAACACGAAAAGTAAACGAACATAAAATATATATAATGCTAAATAGAAATAATAACAATCGCGTTGATATATCAATGCTTTTTCTAATCAAGCTATTAATATTTCAAATAAAATTATACTGATAACTTGAAGCTACGATAGTACAGTCTACCTTTATTAAATTTAAACTCAACTCCTAATTCTATCCCCAAACATTACTGGGGTAACGACTAATCATGTCTCATGGACGAGCGCAAGTTTCGCGCAGTATACAGTTTTTTTAATTCGATAAGGCGACGAGACGAGGTACGTGTTTACTTAAAGGTACCTGATACGCATGCTCATAACAACGGGGCGTTGATTAAGATGGTATACACTGCACTACATTGCGTTCGTCGCCTTGAAACAAAAGGTGTTAAATCTCGTTACGCCAGTATTATACTAGCATACAGCACTCTAAAACAGGAACACAGTAATGTGCACGCATTACTGTGCGTGTATGCGTAGGCACCAATATACCTGTATCAATTAGCAGGAGTAGAACTGACCAAAGTAAATCCAAGATTTAAAATATTGCTCCATTAAACATAAAAATGCCATCCCTTAGTAAAATTGTAAATTTTTAAAAAAATAGGTATGCGCAGGCCGCAATATACCTGTATCAAATAGCAGGTGTAGAGCTGACCAAAAGCAAACCCATGTATTAAATACTGCTCCATTAAATATTGCACTGTATGTAAAATTGTATATAAAAAAAATATGTATGCATACAAAGAATGAGTAAACATTTTTAAATAATTAAAAGAATAGAAATAATGTCACGCTATAACATCATGCCTTACTGACCCTTACTTCAACTTTGGACTCTGCCCATCCACGTTTAAAAAAATAGGTTACATTACTTATATAAAGGTGAACTTCCTGTTGGTCTCGTAGTCGATTTAAAAAAATAATATAAGATTTATTTATAATTTGCATGAAGTACATGGACTATACTTTGATAACAATAGCGCCATCTTGTGTTGCGTTATGGATAGATGTACTCCAGTAAATTATTTTCTAACAGATAGTGATTAGAAAATTTCATTTACATTGATGATTTGTTATAACTCATGTTCCAACATTTATAAAAGGAAACACGTTTTAATGCATAAAAAAATTATTTAATAACTCATACATCATAACAACTTATATATGTATATACTCGATTTGCTGCGTTTACATCTCTGGCTAAGATTAGTACTAAATCTTGTTTCATAATCTCTCATATTTTACAGGACATACGTAATAGAAACTACAAAATAAATCAAAGTCAACAATTATAATCCGGTGAATATTACGTTTCGAATGATATTAACGGTTTTTACAATTTGTATTTAGTGTATTTTAGCTTATTTCCGATTTATAAAACATGTCAATATGACTAAAAGTAAAAACTACATTCTAAAAACCGGTCAGCCATTGGATCAGAAATAATTCACGCCATCTGTCGATTGGTTATCCACTCACAGACGGCAATTCGTGTCGAGGAACTGGACCATTTAAGATGAAATTCATTAAAATATTATGAATCGATTTATATCACAATATCGTTTATATTACTTAACTACGCAGAATTAAAGTTTCAAAGGATGATCTAAACAATTGGGAGAGTTTTAAATGCTGTTTGTTAATCAAGAAAAAAAATTTAAATGTCTATTATGTCACACTCGATAGTATATTTACACAACATTAGGTCTATTTAGACCAGGAATTTCACTGTACACCATGAGCATCAAACTCTTTATAAATAATGTATTTATCTCATGAAAATGTATCACCAAATATAATACAGCATGATTCCGTTAAACATTCATTTATTTATATTATCTACAATTCGTACGCAATAAAAATATATCCCATATATACAAAGACATTATGCGTTTATAATTAAAAAAACAACGTATACAAATTATTTTCGTACAATATACAATCAATAATAACGTGGTCTGTAAAAAATTTAGTCCCATACAAATACTGCGACCGAATGCACACTGTGATTTAAACTTGTTTGTAACAATTTCATAATTATTAAATAATTTATTTCATTGTTAATTTTGAGATCATATTTAAACTTTTGTTCGGGTTAAATAAGTACTGTGAAAAAAAGAAACATTTTTTTTTTTAATTTCAAATGTTGAAGTAAAGTAGAAGACTAGTGCGCTTTTTACCACCTAGATTGCTTCGACATCACCCGAAAAAAAAAAAAAAAAAACCACCTAGATTACATCTCCACGTACCCTTGAGTCTATAATGATAAGAAGGAATAATGTCTGATAACAAATATAAGGATATTGATAAAATTCTTATCCAAAATTTCTTTTCTATAAATAATCTGAATAAAAGGCAAGCAACAAATAAAAGATTTGGTCATATCTAAATACATATATAGGAAAGAGAAGACGATGAAACGCATCGCCCAGATAACATCACACTACTAAAAATTAAGATAATATTTCAAAAAACTACTTATTGCCTGTTTCTCGCGAAATTTAGTAAGTATATATTCTATTGTTAAATTTCAATAAAACAATGGGATTAATGTTCGTGGCCCATGGTCAGTATGACTGGCAGCATCGCCCCAATCGCCAGTATCAGCACCTCGCATAGCTGCAGCCCGCCGTAGCCCTTTTTGGTGATGACTCCATCTTGCATTGGTATGAGTGTGTGGGTGTGCGAGTGCGTGTGTGTGAGTTCTGGCAGCACGTGGACAGTGGCCACGTAGAGGAACGTACCCGCAGAGAAGAGCATCGCTATACCTACAAAGATAAACATTATGGATAACATTAGACAGTTTAGCTGCCTCCATGGAGCAGCAGCTAGCTGTAGCGTAACAGACATCCTTAGTTTAATTCGGGAGCCACATACAGAGTATGGTTTGTAGTACATTTCTTCTTACTCTGTCCACCTTGTATTATAACAGCATTGCTGTACTTCACGTTTCGTGGAATTGTTTCCATTTAGTCGCCTATACCACGACCAGAGCTAAGCAGTGAGAATAGTTTGACATGTTTTAATGCTACAAGATGTTGATGAGTATTAGTATACGTGGCTATTAGACAATGTCCAAAAAGAATTTTGTATGATAGTAAATGAATGATATTTAAAAGAATAAATATGTTTTATCTTTAGCGAGGAAACGAGTAGGTTATTACCCTAGTCAGACTTTCAACAGTAACAGTGTCACACTAGCTTTTACTTTTTCACAACAGCATATTGTGCTCAACAGCTTTATATATGTTTTCATCTCTTAATAGTCTCTACGTCTGATACATCTCTTCTGTAATATACTATTATTATAAGCTACTATTTAATTAAAGAATTAAGTCTTCAAGTAGCACTCCTGTCTCCCAAATGTTCAAGTTTATCATTACCATATGCTTACCTGTAGCATTAAAGTCACTGAGGGTCTGTTTGCTCTCGTTACCGATGCCGAAGTAAGTAAGCAGGGCGAGTAGTGGGGCAGCACAAGAGAAGATGAGCAGGTGCTTGCGTATCCGGTTCCTGTCGAACACAGTGATGGAGGAATCAATATTGTATAGCAAACTGTGTTATTTGATATTACTAGTCATTCAGGAGATACATAATATGTAAAAGCTAAAAGAATTTAAGTAGTAGACAGAGTCATCATCATCATCTCAGCCTATTGCAGTCCACTGCTGAACGTAGGCCGTACGTAGTAGACAGAGTAATAGAACCAAATCACATAACACCAATTCTTTTAAGGTTTTATCTAGCAACGCAGAAACCTATTAAGTCAACATTTTCATGTGCCTCTTCGGTTCAATTACACGGAGATATGAGGAGTAAATTGAATGCAATAATAAAGGTAACTTTATTTACCTTTCAAGACCAGCGTGCATGAGAAAAGTGACCAGACCAAAAGCTGCTGGCGCTTTGTGCAGCATGATCGCCAGGAACACAATGAACTCTACGTCAGCATGTGAGGTCGTTGCAGCTGCTCCAAGCGCAATACCATCAGCTGTGAAGCACGAGATTGTAACCTTATTTATTTACATTAATGAGACAACAGGGAGACCAGAAGACAGAGAGCACACAGTAATGCGTTGAATCTCGTTGGTTTTAAATTCACTTTGTACAGCACTTTCCAAACCAGAACCTCAATAGACTGTTAACTAGTAACACAGTAAACCTGTGGTTCAATGCCGGAGCCACAACTAATGAAGTTTGGTTGTTTGATAGTACTTTTTAGAACCAGCTAGCGATCATCATCATTATATAAATCAGTCGGCATTAGAGTTTCGCTGTGTTCCGGCTGTCAACTTATCAAAGCTGGAATATTCTGCGAGACCACAGTACACTTAGCATCATTGTTACTTAACAACATGAGATGACTTTACTGGTAGGTCTTCGTCGCTGGAGACCTTTTTGTAAGTACCACCGCAGCTCCTATTGCAGTCGACAAACAGTACTGTTCATACATTACTGTGTTCCAGTTCAAAGTGTTTTTTAATATATATTCGTTCCCCCAGTAATGATGGGACAGGGTCTTTAGTTTTTCTTTGTTTTCGTTTTAATTCTTTTCCTATATTTTTTCCTATTCTGTGAAGGATGTTGTAAGCTAATATATATTACTAGGGTAATGAGGCTTCACACCTTAAGTATCGGCGAGGAGCGCAATGTGGTGCTGTGTATATAATCTTAACACCGTTATCAAACTTTCACCGGTGGCAAGTCGACATTATTTATTTTAACTATTGCATTCCCCCTTCGTGTTTTTTTTATAGTGAAATTGGGCAAACGAGCGAACAGTTCCCGTGGTGATTATTGACACCCATGGACAGTCTCAACACCCGCAGGGTCGCGGCTGCGCAGCCGACCTTGAAGGAGGAAATGGTACGCTCTTTTCTTGAAGGTCCCCATGTTGTACTAGTTCAAAAATACCGCTGACTACAACTGATACCATAGGTATACCAGTAGTTGTGCTTGGTAAAAAGTTGCGCTTAAAACGCACAGTGGATGTTTTGGGTAAGAGTCCTTTCTTTTCTTTTACTTATATACTCTTTTCTATATTGTCTCTTGTTCCTTTCCCTGACTATACTCCTCTTTAATCCTACATTATTTATCTTCGATTGGTAGGTCTACATTACCTAAGATCGTCTACGTAGGTTGGTACCTATAGAACGGTAGAAATAGAAGCAGCGGTGATCCTCAAATTGTAAACTGTAAACATGACTGTATTCCAGTTTGAATGCTGCTGTATGCTAATGAAATTACTAAGGTAACGAGACCTAACAAATTAAGTCTCAGAGCGATATGCCCAACATAGCGGTGTGTACAATCGTAATCAGTGCCACGTTATTATGAGCGGACGTATCACTTACCATCGCAAGTCTCGTCGCTATGAAGAATGAAAAAATATGTATTACATATTAAGTGATGATATATATAGTACTTTGTTTTAAAAAAAATCACGTGCGCTCACATTATCGGCGTTTAGTTATCGTCGCGTCAAATTGCAATAATGGACGTTACACGCGTATACATACGAAATGTCAATACAGTGATAAAGTTTAAATGTTCCATAACAGTTTGGGTTTTCATCAAAAAACACGTAATAATAATTAGATTGATTAACAAAAATAAAGTTTACATGTTTTATAACGTTAAATTATCATACAAATATCCTCTCTTCCTTGACGTGCGTCCGTGCAGAATGGGATATCGCCATGTCAACTTAATTAACAGACTCCTCTGTTTTGTCATGATTATTCGCATATTAAACATTTTAATGAGATAAAACCTTTAGTTGCGAATGCAACGGGCAACTACTAGTCCTACTGATATCCTCCCTCTCTTGACGTGCGTCCGTGCAGAATGGGATGTCGCTATACCAACTTAATAAATAAATAAATAATTCTTTATTTCAGACATAAGGTCCATATTGGGTTAGTAACAGTATACAGCTTATTTATTAAGTTAGTTATGTTAGTTACAAAATTAATGACAGACATATGTTATATATATAGCTATGGTAACAACGTTTTGAATTGATTAATTTTATATTATTTATTATTTTTTAGTTGTGATTGCAACTGACAACTATTAGTTTTAATATATTTGGCGGTCGTGTAAACACAGTGCGGAAAGGTCGGCGTCGGTTGTTCGACGATCTGGTGAAGGTCGTACCACTGGATGCAGACAGCTCAGGACTGATTGGAAAGGGGATCTTTGTGAAAGTCTATGTCAATCAGTGGGAGTTTACCAGTTGATGATGATGAAATGTTTCTCTATATCTTTTGTAATGGTTTTTGTTAGGTGACAAATTGATTCAGTTAGTACATTCAATATTATCAGAACTAGATGTTAATCTTATTGTAAAAACAATAATTCATTTTCTATTGATTTTAAATTGCTTCACAAATTACTCTGACGATCTTTTATTAGTATGTACTTATTACTCTTGGTTAACTGATACAGAATATCTCTAGATAGTCCACCGAATTTAAGTTTTCAAATGAAAGTAATTTAACAAATGTTAAAAAATTACCTGCTGCATGTACTACTAGGCCGACAGTGGCGGTGATATTTTTTTCTGTAGGATTACTGGCATCGTTGTAATTTGAGGACAATTGGTCTACTAACAGCATAAACACAAATCCTGAAATAAAGTTCTTATCAATCAGAAAGAATATTAGGTTTTAGAATAGAGGGAGTTTTAATAATAATCTCTGTTGTTCTAGGCAACAAATATGAGGTAATACAGACCAGGTACAGGATATATTGATGTTTTTATTAAATTTCTAAATATAAAAAGGAAAGTAAAATTCTTTAATGACCCTATATTATATATTTATTAAAACTAAATTTTATCGATTTTATTGCTGTTGTCACAAGGGGTTTCCCGCTTGACCATGGGTCTATAAAACTGATAAAATCTCAGAATAACAAAAATAAAAATGAACCTTAAAATAAACATGATATAATCAATAAAATGTAGTTTTTTTTAATGATAAAATTTCTTTACAAAATATAATAAGAATATACATGCTGCATGTATTTTGTACTTAAAAATGTCTGGATAATCTGTTCTACAATTAATATACAAATCAATGAAGACAAGCCTTTTTTATTCATGAAATTTATTGCTTAACATTAAAAAAAAAATTAAATATGAAAAGGAATTCCTTACCTAATACTAAAGAAATACCAATAACAGAATGTAGATCACCATGCACTGCAGGCTCTGGAGTGTAGTCTTTTGTGACAAGTGGTACCCGCTCTGAAAACAGTGCCCTCACACCTTCGGGAATGATAACAGCGAGGGCTGTACCGACTAACAAACCTGCACCAAATACTGTCACCTTTTGCAACTTGTCCTGTACAGCAAACATAACCCAGTGAAAAACACTAGCAAAACATATAGAAAATAAAAAAAAATACAGTTTGCAAATATCTGTTACTTTGGTGTTCTATTATATAAAATATAGTAAATATTAAAAAGATGTAAATTGATGATTTGAAGATGTAAAATTTTAAAAAATTAAATTATTTTTTAAATCAAATAATTCAAGCACCATAAAATCTGGTACAAAAAAGTCATTTATAAATGTAAGAATTTAATTCAGTCCATAATGATAAAAACTGACTACACAAAATGTAGAACATATATTGTAATAACTTGTCAACAATTTTCTTTTAACAATAAAAATTTAAATTATAGGAGAGTAGTTATGTCAAACCCGCATAGCATATAAAATCTGTCTTTTTCCTTGATCATTGTTTTATTATCTTGGATTTCCTACGTGCAAATATGCAAATGAATCTTCAAAGATTATCATGATCAAACTGGTTTTAAGTGTATTATATACATATTGTATATATACATACAATAATATTATAATTCTTTATCATATATATAATGGATTCTATCTAACGGAAGAGCCTAATGTCATCCGTGAAACTTCTGATTTTTAACAAAAACAGGGCAAATTTATAATGTAAACAGATGCTTATATATTTTATAAACTAATAGCGGCAATAACGATAAAATAATTAGTTTATAATAAACTACTCAAAGTGAAAGTCAGTTTTTTTCTTACCTCTGACATGCTAACATTAAGCGGAATACTGCCAGCAACGTAGGAACCAACCAACATCACCAAAACAAGCAAAACTAAAACAATTGTCTCATCCATTTTTAAGAACTTAAATTAACAATTTTTACTAAATTAACGTATAACAGAGAATTTTCTGGCAACTGCGTAATTTCTAAACTTTTATAGACAAATTGTAATTCATGATTTATTCCAACATTATAATAAATTTAAAATAAACAACTCTTCCAAAACCATACGCTAAAGAAACACAATTTTGATTAAAAGTGACAGTTGACAACACGACACGATAATTACTAGTGATGTGCTTGTTTTAACAGTAATGGACGAATATATTATAAAATATCAATAAGAAACATCTGCAAAAATCATTTCAAACACTACTTTGACAAAATTAACTCTTAATAAAAATTTCATATTTTTAAAATTTGTGAAACTTGCTAGATAAAAATATTTGTTTGATGACGAATAGTTATATTGTTTTTTATAGACTTTTGTGGAAATCATACTTTTTTATCCTTTAATAATCTAAGCAACGGAAATATTTATTTTTCTTGTCTTTGAACTCAGAACTACTGAAGGTTTTACATTATAGGTGTGTTTGTTTTTTCTCCTACCAAGGGGAAAAGAGACATTCATTTATATTTTAAAATATGATCGAAATTTGTAACAGATGTCATAATTTTTTTTTTTTTCGGGCGATGTCGATGCTTTCGGCCACATTATGGCCGTGAAAGCTTCATCGGACCCTGCGCTCGCGGATCCGGACTCCGCGAGCTAGAAAGTATATATATAT
>DWLS01004413.1:0-14024 GCA_018246255.1 Pachliopta kotzebuea | reverse complement strand
TAACAAGAAGAATGTTAGATGTGATTGTGGAGGGATATGTGGGTCGAGGTAGACCTAAGAGAAGATGGATGGATTGTATGAAGGATGACATGAGTAAGAAAGGGGTAACCGATGAGATGACGGCTGATAGGCGAGACTGGAAGAGAAGGATTTAATGCCTATAGGCTTTCTCTACCAATCAACCTAAAAGATAGGAGATGTTGTGGTAGGTGAAGTCTGAAAGTTATATTTAAAGCTAAAACAATAATAATAGTCATTACATGTTACATACATAAAAACAAAAGAAGGTAAATATATATTAAAATATATGAAAGTTTATAAATAAATACATATGTACATAAATCAGTAAATACAGATTAGACAAACTAATCTCGTGATTCCAAATAGTTCCTTTTCACCAGTCATCTAAAAACTTCTTTGTTTAAAGCTATTTTAGAAGAGTCTGGTGATATAAGGCAAGGAGTTCCAGAGTTGTGCTGCCTGAACTATAAAGAAGTCACTGATATTACCAGTGAAATGTTGAGGAATACTATTAAATTAGTAGTTGAACGGAATTCTATATCATGAGTTGAAGAAAGAAATTGAGAATTTTGTTATTCTTTTAGGGTCTATATTATCTTTTTCACTACCTCCTTGCTCATACTTGCGGCATATTGTACTGTTTGATCGATAATTACTTCCTTCATGATCATCATCATCAGTCGATTAACGTTCACTGCTGGACATAACCCTCCCCCGAAGATATCCACTCCGTTTCGTACTCAGCTGTCTGTATCCAGCTGATTCCCGCAACCTTCACCAGATCATCGGTCCACCCAATGAGGTATCAACTGAATAGTAATCTAATATTTTTTTTTTTCTATAAGGCGACGAGACGAGTAAGGCATTCAACTGTTGGTAAGTGATACTGTGGTTAAGACAGTATACACAGTACCACATTGCGCTCATCGCTTTGTGACGTAAGGTGTTAAGTCTCGTTACTCCAGTAAGATGCCCTGAAATATGCCGAGAACAAGGCGCTGTGGAGGTGGCTGTATAATGCGTCACTGACAGCGTTTCAGGAAAGCAAGACCTTCAGTAATGCACTTCATTACTGAAGGTCTTGCTTTCCACAATGCACGAAAGAAGAAGAAAACTTCAGTAATTTTACTAGTATACAACACCCTTCAAACCGAAACACAGTAATGTTTGGATATTACTATTTGGCAGATGCAATAGGAGCTGTCGTGGTACTTACCTAGTCAGTCTCTGACTAAACAGACCTACTACCAGTAAGTATACTTATCCTTAACCTGATGCTATAACACTATTACTACGTCTGAGCTTTCTGTACACATTTCACCATTTACGGCCTCATTGGTATATATTACCTATATATTTCAGGCCAAATGTTATCTATTGAAGTTAAAAAATAATACTTTGTAACATTACCTTTTTAATGTTCAGTCTCATACTTCAGACACTAAGTAGTATGAATAAAATTATCTTACTAAATTACCAAACAGCTACTTGTCACCTAATTTGCATTATCATCATTATTATTACAATAATTAGATGCCCTAAGAACTTGGCGGAGGCTATTTTGATTATTTGTAAGGTAATAGACCATTTGCTGTGTTCGCAACGCTTGGTATGTAAGTTACCGAGCTCGCTGTTCCCGGTAATGATCGCAGAGAAAGCTCCTTTAGTCGCCTTTTACAACACGTTTAAAGTGCAATTGCAGTAGGAATAATTTAAACCGTCTATTACACGGAACACTTAATTAGTACTTTTAAATGTCTATAAGATAAAAAGGAACAATTTAAACAAAAATGTCTTATGATTTATTCCTAATAATTTTTAAAAGTACTGAATAGATTTTTACTAAAAGAAAGCCGACTTACGGTTTCACACAGACATTAAAGTGGTAAAATTTAGTACCAATTATTTTAAGGTATATTCAGTTTAAAATTTCATAAATAAATACTGTACAATCATTAATACTGTTGTTACACAATTGTTTTCTCTTCTCATTAATTAATAGAATGTGTAAAAAGTTTGACATTAAACGTATAAATTACTCTTAATTCATATTAAAAAAAAACGTATGAAAGGCGATTACACACTTAACAATCAATTTCTAAAGTTCTTATATAAAAAATTGTGTCATAATAGTGTAGTGATATTTATTTAAACGTCAATTATAAAATAATTGCGGTGAAAAGATAATTTATATTATTGTTTAAAATAAATAACGGAACGTTGCCCTATCACGCAATGACATGGCGCGAATAAATGGCGTCGGTTAGAAAAGCGACTTTTTTGCCGCCATTCGCACTGTGCGAAATAATAACACAAATACAGAGAATTAAAACATGTGATCCGTACACTAATGCTATTAGTATTATACTGTGATGAGATTTCGACATTTATTTATTTTCGTTTTGACAAATAAGTTTGATATAATGAGGTGATATTTCTTATGTACAAACAAATGAAAAATTAGAGTCATAATATACAAAAAACAATATATTAACAAGATTTAATTGAAGACTGAAGACTTTGACTTTCAATAAAACATTATTAAAATAAAAATGCAAATTTGTAAAATAAGGGAGTTAATAAAATTGTATGGCACAAAAAGCCAATGTAAATTGATAAAAAAAAACAATTTAGAGTCGCCTCAAAATTTCTTATATCCAGCATTATGGCAACACGAGTGCAATAAAACATAAAAATCATTTAAAAAAAAAACCGAAGACAACTCAATTACAACATTAAACACATTATTCAGCTAACATGTCGCACGTGATTAAGCAAAGATAATCGAAATATTTACATTAACAAACATAAAACTAAATTAATACCGCATAAATAAAACCTAACTTTTTTGTTGTTTAACAGAAAAAAATAAAAATATACCAGCTGTCACGCGCCCATAAATTACCGGTAAAAAGTAAAAACAAATAAACAAAAGCGTTCGGATATTTTTAACAGCATCTTATAAAAGTCGGAGTTTGTTTGTTATTGTTTTAGTATAATTTATATTGTTAGTAAATATTTCGCGGCTTTCTTATCAAATGTTATAACTGTGAGAAATAATAAATGTTATATAGCGATAGTTTCAACGCGAAACATTTTATTATTGAAAACCTTTTTTCTTATAACAATAAATTATGAGATATAACAGTGCGAAGAGAAAAAAATTAAGTGATTACGGTATCCCATGTTATTTTTCTTTTGAATTTCTCGTGTGGATATTTTCCCATACGTCGTTCGCAACACATTATACAATTCATACATTTTGTTCAAAGAAAATATTTAAGTCGTGAATAATTTTTGAATGTATTAAATGGACTCGTACTCCTTTGAAGTAAACTTGAAGTAATAAACATGTCTTGGTGAAAAATAGTAGTTAATATAAAGGAATATTCTTTTAGTACTGAAGATTCTTTATATACTTGTTATTAAAATGTACTCCTATTTTAAAACAAAGGTCATTGATAACAAGTTCGGAAGGTAAACACTATTATTTTAGTAAAAACGTTAGGATGTCTACACTGCACACTTATTGCCGATTACAAATAAGGTAACTCCATAGCTAGTTTTGATCCCGTATTCAATATAAAAGAGTCAATAGTTGATTAAACCTAAAGGGAGATAGATTGTCATTATTAAATTACACATCACCCTCCCTTATTAGATTTAATAATGCGGGTTGTTACAAATGATCTTTCTATAGCAATAAATCTTATTTGTCTTTTAGGGCAAGTGATATGTCGCATTGTACGTATATGGAACAAAATTATCTAATTTATTTGTAAGCTTTTTTGCAGAGTAAACTGATTAGATAACAAATATAATACAAATAGATAAACAAAATGGCGAACATGATGTCACAACGCATTTACGTCCAATTATGTTTTCATGTTATGAAAAGAAGATATATAATAATAGATAAACAGGTGAAGAAAATAAATAACAGAGAAAAATTAGTTCGTATGGAAACTTGGAAACATATTTCTATATTTTTTTATTACTTTAAAGTAGAATCTTTTATGTTACGTTGAACGAGAAGTAATAAAAATAGTGAATTGGATTTTATTTCTTAGCAGTTGATACAAAGCAACATTGTAGCAGAAGGAGATAAATTTAAATATCTATGTATATATAGATATTTAATTTATTTATTTGTATATATAGTTTAACAGATATAGTGCCTGCTACTCCATCAGGTGAGTACACGTTAATTTCATTCCAGTGCCGGTTACTCACCAAGTGAGTCTACAGTTTTTAGGTAATATTTCACAATACTAGTGTAGACGTCATATGATGTTATTTACGTATTTATCCTGTGGTCCGAGTGTTACAAACATTTTCTATATCAAAGAAATTATTATGCAATGCCAGCTAATTTGGGTAAGTTCAACGCGAAATATATGTCGAATACATTGTATACTATTTATACAGAATAAACGTAATTAAACTGCAATAACAAATTATAAATAAACAAAAGAAACTATGTATACTGTAGAATAAGTTCTCAGGAGATGATGTACACATTTACATATATAGATAGAATTTACGAAAGTATATAAACATGTGTTAACAAATACTCTGTTTAAAAAATTTATGGTTTCAGGGGAATTAGGGGTATAATAAAAAAATTGTATAGCGGGTCCCGGAAATACATCGTGAAAATTATAGAGAATATAGTAAATAAGGTCATAAGGTGATCAGGTAATAACATTATTAAGTATTAAAGATTAGTATTTCATCGTAATCATAATCGGTTGATAGACGTGAACGTGTTGGAACTGAACTTTACATAAAGATCTATACTTGGATCGATCCAACGCTGTGATCCAGTGATTAACTTGCTAATTACTTACGTTAATTAAATTTAGTGAAAACTGTAGCCTTTTCCATTACTTTATGTTAAGAAAAAGTAATTAAGGTTTCAAACTTTAAATACCGTATACCAGAAGCTTCGCACAGCTTCGCCCAATGAGCCGTATAAAGTATGGAAGAGGAATTCCTAGCGTAGTTACGTTCGACATAACACGCGATCTTGAGTGTAACGCCACTGTATTTGGACAACTGACTTCATAGCCTAATGAATATTTATCACCTAGGCACAAGCCGAGCAGCCGTGGGAAAACGTTGGGAAAAAATATACCTGCTGCTGCGGAAATTGTTTTCATTTATTATGTCGCCTTTGATTTATTGGAAAATGCTCAGTTTGCACTTCGCTATCATCAGCCCACATCTATAAATAGCTATTTAATGGTTCCCACAGCTGGGACACACTAATCACAAGGACAGAGTCAAAGCTTCCTCATCACGTTTTCTTTCAACGCATATACATTTACATCACCTTTTTATAAATTCTCTCAAATATCTAAGGAACCTGGTCTTTCAAATTTGAAATGATAGTGACAAAGATTAATATGTACATATTGTTAATTATATTCACACAACAAAATGAAGAATATAAACATATTATTACCAAATTAATCAAGATGAAGTTATTTAAATTTATTCTTCTGTCTTTAAAATATTATAAGACGTTTTTTAAATTAAAGACGTCGTAAGTTTATAATTTATGATAGGTAATTTGTGATCGCAAATAAATATATAATGGTGTTTCTATATAAAGAATACATGAACTGCAAAATAATAGGCTTTATACGAAAATAGGGATTATAAAATAACTTTACATCACTACGAAGTATTAGGATTACAAAATTACGAACTTATATTAATTAGGGCAAGCTTCTTCTCTTTTTTTAGAGTTCTTCTTTGTTATAGAGCTGAATATGTTAAAGATTTAATATATAAATATAGACTAAACCATAAATTATTTAAGTAAAATATACATATTGTATTCTTTTGCATATTTTCTAGACTTAGTTGGAAGTGCTATCGCTATAATATTGTCAGAAGCCTTAGTTGTTTCGAACGGAAATGCTAAGACCTCTCCAAACGCGAAGGGGTTTCAATAGATATATGTCCTCATAATCATAGCTTATCATCAGATGATGGAGTGTCTCTTTGACTGCTACTAATAAAAGGAAAAAGAAAGAGCATTCCTCCAAAAATCGATTCACTACCGCCATCTAGTGACGTTTCACGTCAACTAACTATGCACCTAAGAGACCACAGTACGAGATTGATTATTTTTTGTTGCAAATAATAATTGAAAAAAAAAAAGGTATTAGAATAAGTTGGGATTAATTTTTTTTTATCTTTTCCGATCTTAATTATATTTGACACAAGACTCTCTTAAATTTAAGTGTAAATGTAAGAAAATAATCAATCAATAGTTTATATGAAAC
Source organism: Pachliopta kotzebuea (assembly GCA_018246255.1). Taxonomy (NCBI): domain Eukaryota; kingdom Metazoa; phylum Arthropoda; class Insecta; order Lepidoptera; family Papilionidae; genus Pachliopta; species Pachliopta kotzebuea. Next base: position 7,707 of record DWLS01004413.1, on the reverse strand, counting down.
TATAACCTTATAAAACACAAAGAAAAATTTACAAGTTTTTCAATAATATTGATAGTAACTAATACGTTAAATTTATTTAATCTATATTCTTTATTGATTCAATATAATTTAATGTAATTATGCCTACTAACTTATATAGTTTTATTACATACATCAGTCTTTCGACAGAGGTCTTCAGCGAAGATTTTTACCTATCTCCTTTATATTATTATTACTAATTATTGAACTATATAAGTTGTCTAAAACCGACCCAACGACATGTTTAAAATTACACTCCTTTAAATGATCCCCAATGCAAACTACTAATACATTATAATTATATTATAACAAGTGTTACAATATTAAAATGGCCTCCGTCAACCGGCACCATATTACTTATACCGAAATAACCAAATGATAGAATTCATTGAATTATTATAATTATATTGATAGTTATTGTTATATTAATTTGTTTATAACTTAGCAGCTTAAGGGAAGTAAGTTTTGGTCGTTTGATTTTAAAGCATTGTAAAATTATTACTAGTAATACAGTTTAAAACTTTACAGTAAACAGGCTAGGCGTCTATAGGCTACAGTAACTGCTTACCATCAGGCAGGCTAAATGCTTATTAGCCACGTTAGTGTTAAAAACAATGACGTATATTATATATACTATATTTCTAATAGCTTTGAAGTTAGAAAAATTATTATATATACTGTTAATAGATCTAAATTAGTTATATAGGTTCAGTGAGCGTCTACTTTAACCGCTTATCAGTAATATGCCGGTTTGAATGCCGTAACCTAAGAAATTACTAGGAACTGTGATATGATGTAGGAAAGGGATCTTACTATCTTTACATTGTTGAGGAAACTTACCATCAGGATACCCTGCTCGTCTTCATATCTAGTTTGATAATGAAGTGATACTGTTAGTAGGTCTCTTTTATCGAAAGCCAAATAGCCAAACAGCCAAATAGTGCAAACATTACTGTGTTCCGGTTTGAAGTGTGCTGTATGCTAGTGAAATTACTGAGGTAACGAGACTTAACATCTTACGTCTAGCGATGAGCGTAATTTGTGTTTACCATACTACTTAGCGTCATGTCAAAGGTAAGCCAAGCCTATCACTTATCAGCAGGTGAATGCTGTCACCTCATAAAAAAATTAGTATTGTCCAATACAAAAAAAAGACATAACTTCTTTAATATATCTAACATAAAGATTATAATAAACTATATCTAAAACCCTAACAAGCGGAACTGTTACAATGTCAACCGCGATATAGTAAACGAAAGGCGCCTATTTCAAAAATAAATACATATATATTAAACAAAATAATGTTTTGTTATAAATTTTAAATGCGTTATTATTGTGAATATATTAATGAAAAATTAAAACAAATAAGATATAAAACTATAACCGAAAGACGTCAGTAGCCATTAACGATCATCTGAACAAACACGAACACGCCAAAAACTGATCCTGTTCCGCAACACAAACACTTAATAATATAAAACAATATAAAAACAATTGTACAAATAATAAATTAACACTTTATAACTAGTGTTAAACATATTAATTACGTATTCCGAGTGATTAATTGCTTGCGGTACATTAAATATTTGAGTTTTGCCATTGTTTTTTGTTTTTAGTTTTATCACACAATTTAATAAACGTTTAGAATGAACGTATATAGATAACAATAACTATGTTAAATTTATTTCTTAACGTAATATGTATATAATGATTATCAAATTGATATTATTGTACTAATATATATAAAAACGGAATTGACTTTTACTGGTGGTAGGTCTTTTTACCAGGGACTATCTAGGTAGGTACCGCTCTATTTCTACCGACAAATAGTAATATGCAGACATTACTGTGTTCCGATTTTAAGGGTGCTGTATGCTAGTGAAATTACTGGGATAACGAGACTTACTATCTTTCGTTTATAATTTTCCGACTGACAATGCTAGATCATTTCACACTTTGTATATTACCACGGTAAGATATATAGAGATAAATATCTACAGGCAGGACTACGTCGTTATATCTAATTTGTGAACGAAAGGCTTTATTTTTATATAACTACAATAAAATACGTCAATTATATGATTTAAAGATAGCATAGACTAGATTTAGATCATTATTTCACTTTATGATAAATGAAGAAGCATTTAATAGTTAAAGGAACTAGTATAGAAACTTATACCCTTTCCTCTCAAAGATTCTAACATCGTATGAAAACATTTTATCACCATCATTACCATTTACCGTTTCCGTTTGAATAATCGATGGTGAAGTTTAAAAATTATTCCTCAGTAGTTAATTATTTAATTCACTACAAACAGATATTTTACCTGGTATACTGTTACTAATAAATGTTAGGATATTGAGAATTTAATGGCTAGTATTATCAAAAATACATTTACTTATAAATAAATATACTTTCTCAAAAAAAAATATAAAAGATCTATAAATAATAAATATTTTATAGATACTCTTCTTCGATGTATGAATTTGATATATTAGAGAGAGTTTTTCATTTCCAATATATATAGTATATGAATAGAAATGTAACTGTGTTTTGTTTAAAATATAACAAATTGCTTTTGAATAAGTCATGAATATAGTTTTAACAAGTTTTACAAAAGAACTGAAGTTATCAGAAAAGTCGAATGAAATATTTAGCCGAAAGATTTTATTTGGTAATATCTAGAGATGAATTAATAATAAAATGATAATAATTACATAAACTATATTTTAGGAATGATACAGTTTAATGCGATTTTTTATTAATTCCCTCTGAGATGATTTTATTAAGATGTGAATGTGTAACATGATCATTTATGATTCGCTTACGAAATCTTTAATGTCGTGTCATATTGAATTCGTAAAAACTGGATAACGCACATTTTCGTTAAAAAATACTAGTTTATTTTAATGGTATAGATTAGTCCTAATTATATCTAAATTATGGAACGTTGTGTCTATTTGTTTATTAATATATTGTATCACTTAAAATATACACATCTTTTAAACTGGTTTTAATGACCTTCTTCTCTTACCGTCGTTAAATCTTTTGAGATTTGATTTAATTTTATATAATAAGCCATTTAAATATAATTTCTTTCATTAATATTTGTTTAAAAATACATAAAAATAATCAACTGTCTATGTTTATTTAAAAAATAATACGTTATGTGCTAAAGATGTTCTTTATTTATATTTTCATGTATAACATATAAATATGTAATAAAATTATTTTGAGGATAAGATTTATAGTTTTCCGATATTACTAATAATTTTTGAAATTTGTGATTAAATTTTAATTAATAAATATAGCAATTTCATAAAGATTTTATTAATATATTTTATCTAATGTATAATTAATGTTTATTGTTAATATAAAAAATGTACGCGTACCTTTCTAAATCACGCCGTATATCCCAAAACAAACCGCCATAGCGCCGAACATTAATACAACAACATTACATCTAACACTCACACCGCCACTGGCCGCTCCGCCGCGCGACCTTTGTCCCGCGAATTAAAAACCGAAACTGTCACAAATGCGCGCGTCAACGCAGCCGCTGCTGTGCGTGGGTTCAGTTGTGTTATTTATGTTTTAAAATTTGTTAACTGTGGTGAATGTTAACTGAAATGTGGTACGCGATGCGCGAATGCCAGTACCGACTGGCGAATAAGGCCGCCGGCCCCCCACCACTGGGACGGGCGTGGCCGCGCGCTGGGCGGGGCGCCGTACATTTTTTTCTCTACCTATTTATACGATGAAATTTCCCCGGGGGCGCGCGCCGCTTTTATTTTTCCCTTCGACAGTTTATTATATTGTACCGTCCGTCTGTTTGTTTATTTAAATAAAAGTGAAGTTGTCATTTCGTCACCGTAGGAGTAACGCCGAGGTATATCCGAACGTCTCAATGTTACCATTTATATTAATGAGTATGCGATGATTAAGAATTGAAAGAAAATATGTGTACTATGTCTACAGAGAATTCCCTTTGTATTCAAATTTAATGACAAGGTGTTTAACATAATAATATGTGCAGTAAGTCTTTTTTTTTTTGTTTGTTCCATTGTGTTTTTCTAAGGGCTGCATTAATCTTTCAATTAAACTAGCAAAAGTATTTAAATTGTTTTCTTGATCGTAAGTATCCGTTGCTCCATATCGTCTAGGTATCTTGCAGCTCCTATTTCTACCGACATATAGTAATGTATAAACATTACTATCTTCTAGTTTGAAACGGGGTTTGTTACCAAATAAATTTACTGGGGTAACGAGACTTAACAATTTATATTTCAAGACGACTTACGCTTACGATCTTAACTAATACCACGTTGTTATAGGTAACCGTATCACTTACCATCAAGTGAACGCTTTGCTTGTCTCGTCGATTAAAAAAAAATCATAAATTAAAATCGTAACTTTTAATGTTTTTGTTTAATATAAAAATTATTGAAAGAATTAGTAACTAGATTTAATGGTAAGTGACAAGGCTTACCTTTAAAAGGTAGTATTACTTAGAATAAGTAAACACAGCGTACTTATTTGAAATAATAAGAAAGCGTCAAATCGAATCTAATGGCCTCAGTAGTAATATATATATATATCAATAAATAAATAGATAATCAATAAAAAAAGCTTAGAAGTACCAGTTATTATATTGTATTACCATACAATTGATAAAATTAAAAAACAAGGTATACGAAGAAAGCGATCACCTGATAGTAAGTGATACGCTTGTCCATAACACGGCGCTGGTTGAGATGGTATTCACAGCTTCATATTGCACTCGTCGTAAAACGTAAGTCGTTAAATCTCGTTACCCCAGTAATTTTACTAATATATATCACCTTTCGAACTGTAACACAGTAATGTTCGCACAGTACCGTTTGCCGTCTGCAATAGGAGCTGCGGCAGTGCTACTCGATGACCTATCACCAGTATTATATGGCACTATACTATAGTTAATATTATAGTACTTATACTACTTTAATAAACCCTAGATCTAAGGTCCAAAATGTATCATATATTTAATGGATTAAAAGGTTCCCGAGGAGTTGGAGAACAGCGATGTAACTAAAAGATCAAACACATCTTGTCTAAATAACAATTGAAAGGAATACGGTTAACTTGAACTTTTCTCCCTCTTCACTTAAAAGGATGAATAGGAAAGGAGGGGGAGGGGGATGGATTTTTTTTAAGAGGAGGGAGTTTTTTAATTAGTCACCGCTTTTAAAAGTAGACCCCCAAGACGTAGTGCCGCGTTCAAACGGGAGAGTGTACTCGAATTGATTTTAGTTTATATTTAACTTTCACTAGTGGTATCTGTTACCGATAACTGTCTAAGTACCACAGAAACTCATAGATGTTCTCTGGCTAAAGAGATCTACTCCCAGTAAAAGTGATCTACTCCTAGTAAAAAGGACCTACCACCAGCAAAAGGTATCTATCAGTCATTTAATTATGATATAGAGAATATGTACTTAAAAAAAACTTATTTTCTAATTTTTTAAATGTTAAACTGATTAAAAATAAAGTTAAATCAATATGGTCATATATAAGTATAGCTGAAGATTGGGCCAAGTGGCGTTTCTAGGAAGAAGCCTATATGCCGCAAGCTGTTGATGATGATGATGACATCAAGGCCAAATAGCGTTCCTTGGGAGAGGACTATATCCAGTGGACTGCAGTAGCCTGATGATGTAATCAATTAAGGATTACACGAGTAATCATTACAATAACAATCAATCATTTAGATCATAACTACTTGTAATTTAATTCCAAACACTATCGTAAATATAGTTATAGTTGGAGGTAATAGGAAATTAGTATTTATCTAGATATAGTAGCCGGAGACCGTCTAAATACCACCGCAGTTATTACAGCCGACGAACAGTAGTAAACATTACTGTGTTGTAGTTTGAAAGGTGCTGTATGCTAGTGAAATTACTGGGGTAAATAGAGTTCATATATCTCATGGTGAGAGAAAAATGCTCTGTATAATTAACCAGTGTCGTGTTATGGGCAATCGTATCACTTACTATCAGGTGAATGCTTTAGTAGTTGATCGAAAAAAAACGTTGTTCGTTAGTATAGTTACATAGTATATGTATACAAATAATTTCTCGTTGTATTCAGAACTAAAAACTAAAAAATAATATAAAATTAATAAATTCAAAACGTTGTTATCTTAGATATATATACACGTATATAGCATACGTCAGCCATTAAGTTGGCATAGCGACATCCCATTGTACACGGACTCACGCCAAGAGAAGATATTAGTAGGAATATATTATATATATAGCATATGTCAGTCATTGAGTTGTCATAGCGACGTCCTAATCTGCACGGACACTCGCCAAGAAATGGAAGATATTAGAAGGAATGTATATATAGCATGTGTCAGCCATAAAATTTGCATAGCGACGTCCTAATCTGCACGGACGCACGCCAAGAATGGAAGATATTGGTAGGATAATATATACAGCATATGTCAATCATTAAGTTGGCATAGCGACATCCCATTGTACACGGACACAGGACAACAGAAGATATTAGTAGGAATATATATATATAGCACAAATTGGTGCAGCGATATACTGCTCTGCACGGACGCACGACAAGAAACGGAAGAAGATATTAGTAGGATATATATGTACATGTACATATAGTTAGTTATCTTAATGTATATATAAAAAATAAATAAAAATAACAACAAGTGAACGAGGCACGAGTCGCTCCCCGCCCATTAGCGTTGCAAAAAAGCCCGGTGAAAATAAGAGGAGCTGTAAAACAAACGTAATATAAGATAAAAACTGCGAACAATCCCGGCTGGGGAGATGAAGTGGAGGAAGCTGGGCTGAACGTGGCTGCCGGTGAGGTATTTCTAATTAAATTTTTATTACGAGTCACTTCCATCCGACACTCTTTCTTAACAAGAGTACAGAGTAATTGTTATTCATCAATTTCCTTCCCCAAATCCTCTTCCCTCGTTTTTCTCCTCTCCCTTATATTATATTTTTCAGGTCGCGGAGTCCGGATCCGCGAGCTCAGGGTCCGATGAAGCTTTCGCGACCATAATAGTTGCCCAAAGCATCAACATCACCCGAATAAAAACAAAAGTCATCAATTCCTGCAAGACATAAACTTTCCCTAACAATTGGGGGGATTAGGGCCATCTACCAACACTACACTATTAATAACAGGAAGGTCCTTAGATTCTCGGATATATAGTTGATTTTGACTGGTGTCTGACTTCATCAGACTATAGACGTCCACTACTGGCATAAGTATAAGCATAAGCTTCCTCTAATATGTATATTTTTATCGTTCCCTTTGAGTTACTTTCTTTTTATTTCTTTTCCACATTTATTAATTGCTACCTTTCCAAATTCTATCATTCCAATCCGTATTTCTTTCTTTCATTCTCTATTCTCTCCCATGCATCGCCTTTCATTCCAAAATCCGCCTCATCTTTACAATTTAGTTTTTAATTGCTTCTAATATTGGAGGCGATTTAATCCGTAATTTTTTTTTTGGCACAAACAATCATTATATATAAAACATACTTTAAGAAAAACTAAGAATAACACGCGGACAGGTTGTGCCCAACATTGAATATGAAAATACAGACCATAGAAATTAAAACAACACTAAAGTAAAAAGAACAATTAAGCATTTAAAAAGAAATAATT
>DWLS01004412.1:0-14026 GCA_018246255.1 Pachliopta kotzebuea | reverse complement strand
TGTATTTTTTATGAAACTGCTTCATTTACCTGTGTTAACTTAATAGATCGTAAATAATGCTAACTAAACGTTTTTTTAAATCAGTATCCATTTTTTCCCCGTGCCACCACCAAATGTGTCATTACTACTATCGTCTGTCTTCGTGTTCGGAAGCGGTCTACTAATACACAGTATATCATCTTAACCAACGCCACGTTGTTATGGGTAAGCGTATCATATACAAGTAGGTGAACGCCTTGTTCGTCTCGTCGCCTCGTCAAAGAAAAAAAAAGTTAGCCCGGCGGGAGAAAACCTACCTAGTCTACCTTGTAACCTAGTCAAATTAATTAATCATCATGTGATATCAGAATATAACCAGCAGCTATCATAACAATATTTTTACTCTCTCTCACCATTAGTATAGCCCAAGCAGATCTTGTCACTGGTGATGTACGGTCTGAAATTTGGCGGCATCTGCGTCAGACACGTGTCAATATCTATGTATGGCAACTCTACAACTTGAAGGATCTTGCTCGCTGAACCGGTCTCTGTGTAACCCCAACCAGCGATCTGAAATCGAAAACGAACGTCAGAATTCTTTTTATCTACAATGGCCCGCTATTTAACCTGTATTTAATATGTTTATAGTGAAGCACAAGGTTATGAAGCATGGAAAAATATTGTGATTTATAAGCCATATGCTCTTAGATTACTGAGATAAGCTTGGAGGAAACTGACGATACATATGTAATGTATCATATATCACATTAAATACCACGACCGGCACGTCATAATTATAATGACAAGAGATAATACAAGCTAACCGTGCCCAAGTTGTTGGTCTTCAGCTGTAGTCTGTTAAATTTGTAGTCAAAATTCATGCACACTGGCCTCAAATAAGGTTTGAACTCAAATTGGGTCTGTAAAATCAGTATTCCTATGTCCGCTTGTAAATTAGCCTCTTCTCCTTGGAAACGAGCTGGTACTGCTATCCTCTTGACCTGGAAGAAATAGGCGTAGGCGATGAGATATATATTAATATATAAACAAACCCGCCGATTCTTAATAGGTGAATAGAAGACGTTAAAAAACAAAGCCAAAAAATATAAAATAATTTACAAGACACCAGCATTTAGTAGTGGCCGTCCATCGATTAATATGATGACTGTAAGATTTACAAACTTTCATTTGTCTAATAGATACATTGTCTCATTGTTCTCCTGTACTTCCTATTCCACAAAATGACTCTTGTTCCACTTGCCCCAGTCGTTTATGATCGAGCATGCATCATGAATTTTGATTTTTAAACATGGTGTCGAGGAAACTCTCGGCGTTCTCTAGTACCACATTTCATACGGAACACACTTGAAAAGCTTCGAAAAACACAAACCCCCCTAAAATTCTGTTAAGTTGTAGTTTGTACTATTTTTCAGCAGAAATGAGCGCTAGTTATAGACTGACATAGTCTTCAGCAGAAGAAACGTACTACCAGTAATGAACTGGAAAAAATATAAGATTAGTGGCGTCTTACTTCTCGTTTTTGCGCAAATCCTTCATCTAACGGGGCCTCCCAAGAGATGTATTGCTTTCCAGCAGCAACGGCAATATTAAAAGGCGACTCCACCTTCTTTTCTGAATGACGCCAAACACAGTGAGCGGCTGTGAGCAGAAGATAATAAACCATTGTTACCATTACATTATTCTTCATATAACTGACGTAATATTCTATCCTATTTCTCTACACATCTATTATATACCATGTATTAGCTACTTTTATTTATGGTTTTCATCATTAAAACGGATTTTAATAAATCTCCAATACTCAATTTACCTATGACCACCGCTGTTGCAGTAATGATGGAACCGCCACACAATTGCTTATTAGGTTTATATTTCTTGCTGTAGACACCAGCGAACCAAGGTATCTCCCCACGGTTAGCATTGCGACCGTTCGCGATCAGCTCGTCACCATTTGGTGAGATGGTGCCACATTCTGAAAAAAGTATAGGGATATTATCGTGCTGTTGCACTAACAGCTGCTCTTCATTAGCCTATAACGAGGACTTCAATTGACTTCAACTATTTTATCAATGCCTACCTACTATTAATGCCCAAAATGGTAAAAATTAAGACGATATGCATCGTGAACCAATGCCGTAGCGGTAGTTATCTAAACGATCTCCAGCAACAAAGACCTTCCAGAATAAACGTCAACTGTTATATTAAAAATATGTGAAAAGCTAAATATAAACTAAAAATGGGTGAAATAACTTCAAACTCTTCGTCCTTTAATTCTTTGGAAACGATGGTGAAGCACGCTTGCTTTAAATAGATCTGCTTCCATATCATGATTGGCAGAACGCAGTGAAGCTGTGATGGCAGCAAGTTTACGATGACGATTGGAAACTAGCCGCAGATACTATGAACAACATTCCATGTGGTTCCTGTGCACTGAGACAGTTGTATTATTACATACAGTTGAGAGTAAGACTGGATAGATACTGACCGGGAGAACAAATTGCTACGTAATCCCAGGAGTTGCCGATGCAACGCATGAAGGGTAGAATACCCGCGTGGTAGTAGTTTGGCGCGCGGCATTCTGGCTTAACCACTGTACCGTCTGGCTCGTACTCATTGCAGTCCCTGTAACCCTTTACGCCCACCCCATCGTCTACTAAGCATTGATAGTTGACGCTTGGGTGCGGATAGAGCCTGCAATATCCTGAAATACATTAATACATAATAGAGATAAGGCGTATTCACACGGCCAGCTATCAAAACCATATATTCGATTCTAAGTATGCACCAGGTGCCCAAGCGAAAAACCTTTTAAATATTTGAACAAGATACTTGTGAACGATACATGTATAATCTTTATCCGTAATAAACATTACAATTTTTTTACTATGCATATACTTTTTCTCATTAACGTAGTACGTAATGTACGTTGAACAGGTAAACTTTTACGTAATACTGACTGAAGATCTGGGAAATCCAAGTATAGATCTCGGAAAGTATTTGTATGAGTATTGTAAATACTTAAAAGTTATTTGAAAATTGTGTTTAATGCACATTATTAATGATTTAGTCCGAATGATTCGAGTAGCCCAAAGCAATTTATGTAGTTTTTTTTCTGTCCTCTAAATTATAAAATACTTACGGACACATTGTGGCATCGCTTTTGACCATACGCCATTGATACAGTAAATGACGTTCCCGTCTTTTGTTCTGTATCCCGGGTCGCAAGTGACGTTCATAAATACTGTGGTATATGACTGCCCAGGGAGAGCATCTGGTCTATTATTCAGAACGTATCTTCCATTTTTCGGGTAACTCGGCAGTATACATAAGCTTTCTGCATTCGACCTGCAGATATAAAGTTTATGATATAAATCCGTGAATGGTCTTCGGTTCTACATCACTTACGGTTCTGTATGATACTCTTGGAGAGAAGACGAAATGGCGAACCATGCTTAGTAACAAATTTGATTTTTAGACATGTCCACGACCGTCGAACGTGAGGAACACGGCTTATAATAGAATAGAAAATGATTAACAATTATATAGTTAAACGAGACGGTTGACATTTTCCTTATGAGCAACCTCCCTTTTTACAAATTATACAACATTTTCTTAATTATATTACTAGTTGCTAATATTATGTTAATGTAAATAAGTTGAATACGTTCAGCAAAAAGAAAATAACATAAGTGCAACCCTCTTAAACCTCCTAAAGTTGGGACTTGAGAACGAAACGAAAAAGGTATTTTTATTTACAAAGCAGGCTAAGTGTGTTTGTTAGAAATAAAAAAAGTAACCAGTCATTAAGATTATATCCAGAATAAAAGGTCGAAAAGAAAGAAGTTAGTAGAAAAGGAAAAAGTGGGTTGTCGAAGAGTCGGGTTGTATGACCTCTGAAATCCTTAACCTAAAGCAACAAAAGAACACCGTGGAAATTCCCTCAAGTCCAATATAACGTCTATCACCTCTAAGATAGATATGAGTAAAAATATCTCGCCATGCGAAAAATGTGGATGGCTTATTGTTTTTGGTCAATTGTATATAATAAAAAGAATAAAAAATAGAGGAATTTGTATACTTTGCTTTTTTACATCCGGTATTTTCTTCGTCGCTGTCGTCGGAGCAGTCGGCGACGCCGTCGCATCTCTTGTTAGATTTTATACACGAGCCGTCTGCACACTGCCACTCATTCGTACTGAAATTTAATTCGTACATATATACATTTATATACAATTTACGTAGTCATCATTTCAATGTATTTCTGTTCACTGTTGGACGTAGGCTCTCTTATTCCTCCAACAACCAAATACCTTCTCTAATTTTCATTAAATCGTCAGCTACTTTAAAACCGTCAGAATTGTGCGGTGTATGACCCATTGCCGCTGATAACATTAACTTGATCCATTTATTACAATGTTATATGTAATAAGTTTACGTACTATGACTTATATCGTTACCACCATTTCATCATCCACTGCTGAAATGGATTTGATTTCTGGACTGATATCTGCATGAGATTACCTGCGATCAGGTCGTCGGACCACTTGACAGGAAATCACCACATCTCCCACACCAAGATCTTTCTACTCATTCTGTGGGAAGATTTTGGTACTATGTGAACCGTCCATTACTATTTTAACTAATCCGTTCTCACATCAGTCATTAACACAATATTTTAAATAGAGATGTGAACTTTTTAAGAGATCTGTTATTTTTGATATTTACATATCCTTTTTAGTAATAAACATAAAATTGACTAACCCACAACCCGGCGATGCTTGCCGCTTCGTTCTAGTAGAAAAACTGGAAAATAGAGTGTGTTTTTAAAGTCAAAAAATAATAAAATTTAATAAAACTGTCTATAATAATGTGTAATTAGGATGAAATACACTACGCCACATTATGTTCGTTTTTATGTGACTCGAGAACCGAAAAATGGAACCTAGTCCACGATGAACTTTTGTTGTTTACCTTTAGGGTAAAGCTAGCTCAAAAATCGATTTCTTGTGGGCTCAATGAGACCAACGAATTGGGTCAATCTGGTTACCTGCAATCCACAAATAATAAATTTGATCCCATACCACCACAACTTTACTGCTGCTGTATATAGTTCATCATCATCGACATATCAGCCTAATGCTGAACGTAGACCTACTAAATTTCCAGCACGATCGGTGTTATGATATTGGAATCCAGCAATAATCTGCAATCACAACCAGTTCTTCGGTATTCATAATGCTATCAAGAATATCTTCTTACCTGCTTTCCGTGTCCTTGGTCAGAGAAACTGTCCAAACCACTTGCGTCACTGAAAAGGGTTATAACATATTTAACATTATCATCAGGTATGATGGTCAAGAAGAATCGCTGGGAGTCACTGAACCAAACAAGACAAGACCGTATCTTGCGGAATATACTACAAGAGATATATGTCCAGCGATGAAAATGATCATGATCAAGCCTCTCTATTAACTTGTTATAAATAAACTAGGCGTCATTCTTAGTAGTTGAGTAAAGAGAGGAAGTCACAATAATTCAAAGAAGGGAGATCGGAGTGTAAATCCCATGTAATTTACGCCCAGAAATAGGGTCTCTTTTAAAGAATATCCTTCCCCAGTTCCCGAAGAAAGGTTTGACATTAAAGGGTTTATTTTTTAAAAAAAACGTCTTTTTATATATTTAAATGAGCGCTAATAGTCTATCACGGTCAACTCATGGTCACCTTGACAATGAAACGGTAACAAGACGATCAAGTAGTCAATAGAGACGTAACAGAAAGATTTACACGCTGTTACATTCTGTATTAATTGTTTATTATTCACTATATTTATATTATTAAAATCTCTAGTGTTTTTATGATATTGTTCACTGTTTAAAATTTTGCTATATTTAAGCGGAACCCTAATTTTTTTATTAACAAATATAACATATATCATGACATATGTTTTTGTTTCCCTGTAAATATCTTATAATAACGAATAAACTAACAAAACTGTACTTGTTTTTAATCATCAATATAATATATATGTGCTCCTATGTTCCCACAGCTGGGAAACGGAGCGTTCATTCATAATTAAAGCCATTTACTCCATTAGCTATGTGCATCATATTAATTATGCAAAAAAAGTTGTTTGTTATGTTTTTGTAAACATACATTATATTATTTAAGTATATCTATACTTATTTTTTTTCTGGTTGTTATCTCCTTGGCTAATTTATGATATATTTCTGTTGGTTCCGATAATGTTTTGGCTTTAATCGATAATAATTGTATAAGTTTTGCAGTAGCTAACCGCCTTCATCTTCAGACCACAGCTGGACATAAGCTTCCAATCTTATAATCACTTTTACGAATGAAGTAACCGACACCGAATATTATATGTTCCTGTATTGTTTTTTTTTAATGTAATTATTGTCCTTAATTTCTACTCACCTAATATTAAAAAGAATAGCTGTTTATTAAACATATTTCTATATACTGTAATATGTATATATCGAATGTAATAATTATATATTGAATACACGCACAAACACTTATTTAACCATATTTTTTTAACAAGTTAACGGACAAGTTGTTAAACGTCCAGCTCTTAAGCAGATGAGCTTACGTGTGGGCTTGTACGGAGAAGAGGAAAAGTGGGGGGAGGGGTTTGACGAGATGGTATAACCCACACGTCAATGAGAAGGAAAATCCGACCTGACCTGACGACATTCAATAATCTTAGTTCATTTGGCAAAAATTAAAACGAAAATTATTTTTAGTTTTGTGTAACAGGTTTGCGTAACAAGTTTACGTAACAGGTTTGTGTACTATGACTTATATCCGCGTTATAATAACATGTCGCCGTTCACTGCTGAACGTAGGTTCTCTTAAATTTTAACACGGCCACTATGCTTCCGCATGTTTACTATGTTCTTCACCATGTTATCGGTCCATCTGATCTGATCAACTTAATAAATAATAGTAGATATTTTTTAGAGACCTTGATATTTACTACTCAATAAGATATAAATAAAACCAAAAACTGACTGACCTTTTACAACTATTTGTATTACTACATTATATCTAAAAACATAAATGTTTGTGACAATCAAATACACTTTGCATCGAAGAGTTGCGCGAGTTCATCATCATCATCAATCAGCCTGCAGCAGGCCGCTGCTAGACATAGTTCTCTGTCAAGGAACACTTAGCCTGGTCTTCTCACGCAACCGGTCATCATAAGGAAACTGCTATAGTTCTAGAAATGGCTTCTATGGGATCTGACCATTTGCATTTAGTGGTAGATAAATTATCTTTGATTCTCCTTTCAAAAAGTTTCCAACAGTGGGAACGTTAAGTAAGCTGAATAATGTCTTTATTATTTTAAAGATATACAATTATCGTTTTATAATAATATAATTTACTAAGTAATGTTAAATTAGTCATCATCGTCGAAGTCGTATTCGTTGTATGACTCCTTCGTAACCAAATTTCCCGTTTCCGGCGATGAAACAAAGTCTGGTGGGCAGCATACTTTGTCATCGGTGCATTGTCTGTGAAAAAAAAAGTAATAAAGTGATTTTAAATGATTGTGTGATGCAGTAGTTAACCGGCTTTTAATAAAGGTCTTAAATTCGATTCCGTGGCCGTGGAGTACGTTTGTTTTAGCCTATTTAAGAAGCAGTTATAGATTTAAAAACCAAACCGGAGAGACTGCGCATGCGCCTTTATATATTACACGGGGCTCTATTACCTTATAAGGTTATAGTGTTTCAAAATTATCTACCTAATTTTCATGCTTTACACACAAAACTCATGAGTTTAACTCTCAGGCATTTTTCTTTTTTTACTTTTCTGTTTTCCACAGTGCTATCTTTGACCTTTAAAATCTCATTAACGAGAAAAGGTGAACACTCATTATTTCGTATCTCTTGTCTCCGTATTCAGTACTTCATTTTATCCTGAAAGAGTACCCATGCAGGTTTTCCTCTTTGGAAATTACAGCGCATTACGGAGTATTTAAATCAGCGCATCAATCTGCGCGTATGCAATCAGGTATTAGAGACTAAAAGGAGTAGGTAGAGTAATAGAGTCTTCTCTTATCATCTTACTTGATGTATCCGCTTGGCACATAAAGAGTGAAGTCTATGTGAGCGGTTCCATAGTCGCAGCGCTCTCGGTCCACGCAGGAACCAGCATCGCCCCTAGCCGTCACGCAGGCCTTCGCAGTCGTTGCATCTGACACGGAAACTTAACCAGTTACCAGTAAACTGATATAAGAATTAAAATAAAACCTATTAAAAACGCATAAAATAACAATTTTAATCGAAACTAATATCGTTCTCAAACAATAAAAGAAAGTAATTGTGCGAGATCTCCAATGGTTCCGTCTCTATCGTCGTATGATATGGTTCTATTTATTTGTTTGCATTAAATGTATTACAGCTGTATTAACAACGATTATATATATATTCCTTTTCACCACCACGATCAAAAACAATTAGAAGACATACTTATTTTAACGTTAATAGCCATGCGATTTGACACGTCTTAAAGCACGTGATATCAATAGTAGTTATACTAACTGTACATAAATTGAAAGATTCATTGGTGCGAAGACGAACTAAAACTTACTAGAAAAGAAGCGTAAAAGCGAAAAACCAATCAACGTTTGACAGACACGACAAATGTAAAAAGAAAGAAATAGGAAAGTAAACAAAAGAAAAGTAGTTTTAGTAAAAAATGTAAAGATGCAACCAAAATTTGTTCTGAGAGGCGATGCTTGGAAGAAGAATAGAGAAATTCAGAAAAGGAATGAAAGTTAAAAAAAGAGTGGAATGAGAGGAGAGAAAAGTAGGGAAAACGAAATGAGAGAAGAAGAATAAAATACAATAAAAATAGAATATTTCTTTTATTAAAAACACGAAAAGGGAATTAAAAACTTAACATACCATAGTAAAAAATAAACGCTCGAATCAAAGCAAAAGACGTAAAATGCGACTAAAATTGTTTTCGGAGTCCCTCTACTTACGACTAACTCTTTATGGACCGTGTCTTTCTGAAATTAGGCGTAGTATTTAACGATTTATAACGTAGATCTTGATACATTACGTCACCAAAGTCGAGCTTGAGAACAGGTTATAATTTATAACCGTTTCCATAACTACTTTAAGAAATTCCGATTAAGTTTGATCACTTTTATTAAATTTGATATGGATTACAGGAGTCCAAACAGGGATACTGTGTACTAAAGAATCTTTTGGATCCAATTCTCGGATGAAAGAAGTGTAATCTGTGGAATATTGGTTCTTAGATACTCTACAAGTATATAACTTCCCTATGTTAACTTTGTCTTCCATACATATATTTCTTCCCTATGTTCATTTTGATTCATCATCATCTCTACAACTCGATTAAAGAAATATTAACTTTAGTTTTATATACAACTTACCTACTTTGTTTGTTGTCGCTGTCGGTACTATTGGTGTTACTGTTAAGTTCTGGCTGTAAACTCCTGGTACTCCTAAAGTTACTGCAGTTAGACAGCTAAAAAAAATAAATCTTTATTAATTTGTTATTCTAGATTTGAACAGGTTTATAACAAATGTGGCGCTCCTAAATAATATATTGTTAGACAGTAATTTCGTTTAACGTTTAACATTCCAGTGTTTTCAATGATAGGTTTGGTCCACCGGAGAACGTCTGTGTTAGTATCACCACAGTTCCACTACTAAGAGTGCTGTAGCTATTGAAATTACTAAGGAACTTAACGTATATATTAACGAAAATAGCACAAAGCTGTGCAGTGTATATCGTCGTAACTAGCGCCACGATTTATTAGAGTCCTATCAATTATCACCAGGCAACGTTCCTAAAAAGCGCGTGACATAAATATATATTTAACATATAAAAAACTTACACGAATACAAACGCGTGCATCTTGCCCGATATAGAAACTAGACTGATCTAGATTACAATAACAATTATTAAACTATTTACACGTAATCACATTAACTACTATATGATGAGTGGTGATTAAACTTGCATGTAGTAATAGCTTTATAAATAAAATCATTGGTGATTAAATTAATTTGCGTCGTTCATGTTCCGGTGAAGGGAAACATCGCGAAGAATTCGATATTTTCCGAAAACAGCTATGTTCGGCATGTATCTTCCGCCAACCCACGCTTGGCTAGTGATGATAAATGTTCTTGATTCCTTTCTTACGAGAAAAGTAGTCTTGGTACTAAAAATATAAGATGGCTACCTATTTAGTTATAAACAATAAAATAAATTCATTAAAGAGCTGATGTTTTGATTGTAAAAGATATACCTTATTGATATTTATTTCACTTAGTAATAAAATGTATTACTCTCTAGTAAATAATATTACAGATAGAGTACAGCTTTTAAACAATCTATCAACATCCAGTGACCTCTCATATCTAGTTTGAACTTTATATCATTGATTTTATTATAGTAACTTTAGTATAAGTTTGTTAACAAACGGTATGTCATAGATCTCTTTGCTTTTTGGTATATTTTTTCGATTTTATAATTATTTTTTTGTCTTCTTTTATATATACACTTTAGTTTTCTTTTTTAAAATATTCAAATACGTCCATCCATCAAAAGTCTTTTCGTTGCATGTGGTCGAAGTTGTTTCTATATTAAGACAACAGCTCTCACAAATTATTTGTAATATATGTACCCTGTAATAAAAAAAAATTTAAATCGTTGCTGTTTTTATGACTCATATAAATTTAGGCCCTAAATTTTGCAGTTTTTCATCATTACATTAAAGATATTATCTTCTTATTTATAATTATCCATTTTTTTACATGAACAAAGGATTTGAAAAAATCTTGTTGATACATTAAGACTTTCATAAAAATTATTATCACATGGTAACATTTGTCCAGGTGTCAAGTATCAGCTATTAACATAAATAGACAAATCGTACTTGTACGAGTACTTTTGAATGATGGTCCAGAAACGGAGTTTCAAAATAGCTTAAAGTATTTCCTATCCTTGTAATGTCACCGAAAATTTAAGCGTTATTCCAATTAGATAAGCAACAAAGTGACTTTTTAAAACAAAAAAAAATCCTTGTGAGGTTAACTTAAAAATTTGTTGATTTATGTTAAAATATAATATGAAGTCGTTTCTATCCTGTACTAAAAATTTCAATAATTTATATTAATGTTCATTCATATTAAAATTATACAATATTGATTTATTTTTATTTAAAGATGTTTTATATATTTAAAACTGCGATTCTCTAAGTGTTAATGAGTTAAGCGTTACAGACGCTCACAGTATCAGGTTTTTTTGTTATGGACCCATCGAAAAATCCAATTAATGTATAACTCTCTTATTTGTCACCGTGATAATGATGTATGAGTATTAAAAAGTTTGTATTGCATAAATAGATTATAATCTTTCTCAAAAATTTGTCTCGTAAATTGTATTTATTTAAAGTACTAAGTACTTAAAAGTTTTGGCTATTGCACCTAGTTTGTGTACTTGAAAACAAATACTAGGTTGTAAAACCTAGTCGCATTAAAACGTCACATTGCTATGCAAAATGTCAAATAAGAAATGTAATAATATAAGTAAATGGGAAGAGAAGAAAATAACGTCTTGAAATAATTCTTTTTAAACAAAATTGTAAGTAAATTTTCTGTTCACAGAAGTATCTTTAAAACTTTTACCTTTAATCATATCATCAGTAACCACACAGTGAACAATAGAATTTTTGTAACAATCCGGTGTTAGTTTATTATATAGAATTTAACATATTATTGTTTATTTAAATAAAACGTATTTAAAATAAAAATCGAAAATGGAGTATTATGGCAAAATAAATCGGTACGTTAATTTAGTTATGTGTGTGATAATTTATCTAGATAACTAGCTGACAAAATATTTCAAAATACTTTATAAATATACTAATACCGTCACAATAAAACAAATACAATGTAGTATTTATTATAAACTAAAATAATCACCTAAAAAAATGTCTTTATCATTCATGCACTCTATTTCAAGTACTTCTAATAAAAGCTATGGTATTGCTTCATAGTTACTTATATTAATTGTCAGGTTAAGGAATGATGTTTAAACCTGAATTATATAAATGTTGAATACCTAAAAGAATACATGAGCATATGTAATTTTTAACACCCGAAATTTAGAAACTTCATTTACATTTTGAGGAAAAAACAGTTTCATCTAAACATTGGACTATGTAGTTGATTGTACTATGCTTGTTAAAAAAGATAAGATACTCAAACATCAAAATGTTGAGAATATAAAAGTATTTCTCCAATGTTTTATACCTGTTGTGAACCTCTTCAAAGCTAATTATGAATATTCAGTTTCTTAATTCCATCAGTGTTACCAGAACATTCACTTGACTGCAAGTGATACTCATATCCACAACATTTGGCACTAGTTAGTCAGTTGTTAATGTAATTTCT
The DNA here is from genome assembly GCA_018246255.1 of Pachliopta kotzebuea. Taxonomy (NCBI): domain Eukaryota; kingdom Metazoa; phylum Arthropoda; class Insecta; order Lepidoptera; family Papilionidae; genus Pachliopta; species Pachliopta kotzebuea. Next base: position 1,561 of record DWLS01004412.1, on the reverse strand, counting down.
TAACCCCATTAATTTCATGATAAATATTGCTTTGACAATTGACAATAGATTGTGAATTACTTAAAGAGTCTCTGGTAACAGAGCCAGCACGATAGCTTTTGGGTACCTCAATGTGTCTTCCTCACAGCTCTTATGGGAACTTTTTAGTGTTCTACTGTACTAGTTGCTAACTGGAGTAATTGTTGGATGGATGGCCAACCTCAGCATGGCAAAAGAATCATTCTGAGATTGGCCATTATTTTTGTATAACATATTTAATTTAAGCCATCATCTATCTTTCATTACAATAATTAATCTACATACATAACAATTTGTAAATATGATTCCTTCAGTGGACTGCTGTCGCCTGTTGATGATAATCACAGGATGAATACTATTGAAATAAAAATTAATAACCGTAATGGAAACATTAACATTGTTGACAGATGGCGTTGTTTATGAAACAAGATTTCTGCCCTCCGCTGCTCTCCAGGAAATGGATTGCCATAAAATTAAGACCAAATGTGGTTGGTATTTTAAATTTTTCTCAATGACCAATATTTATGTAATCAATTAAGCAACCTCACAAAAGTTACAAAAAATAACAAAGGCAGGTTGCAAGTTGAAAGACAATCAAGTCGTCATCATCAGATTCGATAAACGTTCACTGCTGAGCCTCCCCAAAAATCTCTAGTCTGATCTGTCTTGTGCTGTTTGAAAAAGGACACTGGAATTCAAGTGTATGTTTTACCACCTACTTATATTTATGTTATAAAAACTTACAGTTAATATACAGCCGTAACCACATCATATCTATCCTGGAGAGCGGCCTGCTGTTCAGGGAGGACTGTGCGGAGGTGGAGCAGGAGGCGCCGTCAGAAATGGATGTCTGGAACGCTGCTGGCGGAAGTCGGGGTGGTTGGTTCACGCGGGGCGAGCTGGTGGCTTCGGGCGTCGCAGTCCTCGCTTGTCTGCTGGTCTACCCTCCCAGGAAGTGAGTTTCTTTCCGAAATCTTGAATTGTGAAGTCAAGCTAATTACAGCCCACACATGGACTAATGAATCAAGATGTTTTTAAAACCCCTCTCCATCTCTCTCTTTTTTTCTCCCTTTTTCCAATTAGGTCACAATCCTTTTGTTATTAAAATCTTATTGTTCTCTCGTTTCCTTCCCATGCGTATATATATATAGTTTATTTTTATGTTTTACTATGATTTAGTCAAGTGTGTGTCTGTACTAATATAGTTGTGTCCGCGCCCCGGCCGAACAGTAAGGCCGGCCAAAATTTTAACTTAGCGTTAATATTGAGGTGGACACGGAGATGGTTCTCAGCCGTATCCGGTTCAGGTTGAACAACCGGAAGTGACGCAGGGAGTCCTTAAATACCATAACTATGCATATTTTTGGCGTACGCAATTGGACATCGGCCAGCCGTCGCGATGACAAGCGGCTCGCGCGCAATTATTTGAATAAGCGCGCTGTACCTTAACACGTTGAGTGCTACCCTGGTCCCTAAGGACTGGCAGTAGACTTTCCGTTCAGCTGGTGTCGATTTTTCGTTTAAGCGGCGTGGATTCTAGGGA